>PVLD010012642.1:0-59279 GCA_004027595.1 Dinomys branickii | reverse complement strand
AACCTCCTCTGGAGGAGGGGATCGCAGATCTGACATGGCGCAGTTGGAGGGAGACGAGATAGAGAGGGAGGAGGTTGCCGCTCCAAGCACACCCCTGGCCCACGCCCTCGTCTCGGCATTCGTAGCTTCAGCTTCGGAGACCCATTGCCCAGCTGCAAGGGGTGGGGAACGGTAATGCTGGAGCCACATGGTCTGGACCTGCCCCCACCCATAGCATGACGACAGGGTGGAGCGGGGCGGTCCGCTGTGAGCATATGTGCTTTCCCACCTCCAACCATGGCAGTTTGTATACACCCCTGTATGTTATAGTATAGTCTGAGGCAGCTATATCTCTTCCCAAGGTGTGAGTCCAAGGATATAGATAAACCCAGGAGTACAGTTATTATCACAGGGAAGATGACTGATTGAGTGGTAGGGCAATGGAGATGAGGGAGGAGAAAAAACGAACTGATCAAAAGGTCCATCATCTGTGTAACCTGAGTAACAAAGATGAAGGTAACATTATGTAGGACAGCATCCAGAGCTAATTCCCTTCTATGTTCTCTATTATTCTGTATTTCTTCAGTCGTTTTTGTATTAGCAGAAATGAAGATAACTTTATATTATACAGCATCCAGTACAAATTCCCTACCATCTTCTGTATAATTTGGTATTTCCTTTAATGTTTTTGTGTTAACTAATGTGAAGATAACTATGTAATACAACATCCAGTTCTAATTCCCTACTATATTCTGTATAACTTTGTATTTTCTGTATTGTTTATGGCTTTTCTGGTTCATATGTCTCCATTCTTTTGTCTTTAAAATAAAATTAAAAAAAAAAGAAAAAAAATACTATTAACCCTAAGTACGTGTAGGATCCGGAGATATGAGTTTGGTCTTTGATTTTTGAATGGTTGAACATAATATAATATAAGGAATAGCAATGTCTTGATGAATTTATGCAGACAAAATTCTTCAGAAATTTTTTCTTTCTTTCAACTAAAAAACCTAGGGAATTCTCTGTTCCTAAATTTTACTACAGACTGTCATTTTTCAAGGTTCTTAAATTTATTTAAAAGCAAGTTCTACATATATTTAAATTTTGCCACAAGCAGTGATGCAAATACTGTTGCTGGATCTACTCATTTGTGGGAAACTAAGAACTATAGTTAGGAAAAAGAGGCTCTTCTAAATCAGAATTGCCAGCTATACAGTATCACATGCCGACACTGGGTCCATCGAAACACAGGCAAAGTTTTGTATGGCAGTGTGAAATATGCAGTCTCCCAAGTTGTTCAACCTATGCTTCTGAGACACGAAGCCTCTGTTAATTTCTGAAATATAAGAATCCATGTGACTTCTCTGCATTTTTCAGTGTGAGTCCACCTACCACAGTGAGAATTACGGTCTCCCTCTCCCAATAAAATGTCCTCAACTTACCACTAACACAGCATCGTCACAAGTTTCTGTGGACTCACAGGTGACACTGGAATATAAACAGTCCTTCCGTTCATCCTTTGCCATAAAAACCTATCTGATTCACCAAATAAATGGACAGAAACCAAATGACTTTTTGGGGTAGAAAACTTAGTTTGTGTTCACTAACACAATAATAATTTTATATCACAAATTAATTCACTCCTTTTGTTCTAGCATTGAATGGAAGTAAGTAACTGCATAGCCAGGCAGCCGTTATATATGATCAACTATTTTATTAGTTCACACAGGTCAAATTTTTAACACAGAGTTTTCTTGGCAAGCAATTAACTCCATTCATTTCCACAGACAGATTACTAATCTCAGCAGCAAGCTCAGAATGGGTGCTCTCCGTCTTACGGGGCCTGGGCAAAGCAAAACAAAAACTAAGTGACCAAATCAGAATGATGTTTCTGATTACCCTAATGATTTGAATTACACATTACAGTCACATGAGTGGCTAGTGTAATCCAAATATATGAAGAGCAAGACATTATTGAAGCATAAATATTTTTCTCTTAAAAGTGAGTGTTAGATTATTCCATACACTTCTCTAGCCAAGAAGACTTTTCAGGGCATTGCTCTGCACCTTACAACTTTCAGATTTAAATTCATCAGTAATCTTCACTACTGTGTTGCAAGAAATACTCTGAAGTAATTTGAAGTTATCATACTTTAAATGAACACCACCCTTGTACAGATATAAATGAGAGGAGGCTCGTGTACTGCAGTTAAGAATGTAAAGTGGTGAAGGTGCTGTGGAAAACGGGGGGTCCTGAACAGTGAAACCAATGTATCATGTGTCCCAGTGATTCTTTTCCTTACTACACACTCAGAGGAACTGAAATGAGGAATTCCGACAGACACTTTCACCTCAATGTTCACTGCAGCATTACTCTCAAACAGCAAGTGATGGGGCTAATGCAAGCCAAGTGTCCATCACTGATGATGCAATGGACAGAATGCGATCTGTACATACAGATGGGCATTACCGAGCTATGAAAAGCCATGAAGTTCTGACACATGCTAGTTACATAATGAAATATTATGCCAAGCACAACAAATGAGACCTTAAAGGACAAATACTGGGATTCCATTTATATAAAATATGTACCTCAGGCAAATTCAGAGACAGAAAGTAGACTAGGGATATCACTGGGGAATTATTGTTTTGACTGGAAATAGTGGTGACAGCTACACAATATTGTGAGTGTGATTAATACTTTGAATTGCACTTAAATTGGCTAAAATGGCAAATTTTGTTCTATTAGATAGATATATGCTAATAATAACATATATCTTAATAATATATCCTAACAATAAAAACATATGAAGTATTGTGTGAAATAATTAGTATGATCATCCTTGTACTGTGTTTTTTTCTTTAAAGTTTCTTGGTACAATTTAGAGATACATAATGATCACATTCATCATAAAATTCATACCTGCTCATAATATATCTTGATTCTTCTTTTTGTCCCAGTCCTGTTCCCTCCCTTCAACCCTTATTTTCCTCCTTGGTTACAGAGCTTTGTTTCCATTTTATCCTTATCCTTTCCCCTTTCCTTACTTTCCCCCTCCCCTGCCCTAGTTTTCCTTTCCTTTTGAACCAGACTGTGCATTAAAAAAATTAGTACGTGCATATTGTTGATTCCTGTGCACTCTTCTGCAGGTTAAATCCCTGCAAATCCCTTTCTGTTCTACTGATGCACTGCTGGTGGAATCCCTTGTCAACTTTTAACCTCGAAATACTTTTTTCCTTAGTTCATTGATTCTCATTGACTTTGTTTCTAAGCTCTTTGACTTGACTAGGAAATGTTAAATTCTTAACCGGTGATAAACAGTTAATTGTGGAAGATGCTTCTGGACCTAAAGAATACTTATGGTGTCATCTGCATTGTAGGCGAGTAAGAGGAAGACAACATCAGGGCCAACTCTGAGAGCCTGGAGAGTGCATGTGGTACGGGGCACAGGGATGAGAAAATGCCACAGAAACTCTGCTTTCTGGCTTCCAGAATAGAGCTGAACCAGGAAACTGAAGGTCTGAATTCAATGGATGTAAAATGTGTACATGCCCATGTATGCAGAGATAACCCATCTGATCTTGGATGCATTACATTGTAGTTTCATTTACAGTTTTTCTGAGCTATCTTGAATGGCCATGTGTGGAAGTAGACACAGTTCCAAGTGTGAACCTCAGAAGATTCTGAACTATAGTTATAAAACAAGAAGTCATTAACATATGGATTTTAAGATATGGGTGATGGGTGATATGACGGAGGGAGACTATTTCACATCTTGTTCAACAACTAAGACAACAATGGAGTCAAGCATTTGAAAGAGGTGGAGATGAGGAGCAGAATAAATCCACTGGACTGTATGGTGCACAGGCCGCTCCGCCTTCCTGGAGAGCTGTTTAGGTGGCAAGATGGTGTAGAAAACCCAAACAGAAGTGGGCTGAGAGCTGAGCAGGAAACACAGTGGTACAGGAGTTAGAGTAGAATCAAGCCTAAGCCAGAGGAGAAAGGGGTGCTAGTAATTAGGGGTTTTTTCATGTTAGTTTTAGTTGATGTCCTTCAGCTCTAGAATAAAAATATAACTGTAATTTTATTGTTTGTACAAATAGCTCTCTTCTCTTAAAGGCTAATCTGTGCTCACCCTCCTACCTCCTCCATCACACTCATCCGGTAAGTATGTACAGGGTACCTCTTACCAACAAAATGTTAAGACTTACTGCAATCATCATACAGCCCTAACTATCAAGTTTTTCATCTTTTCCTACTTGTTTCTTTTAACATAGCTAAAACAGATCTTATGGTGCTTTGTTATTCAGCATATATGTAGTTTTCTTGAATAAAGCTAAAATTTGTCTTCCACATATTTGATGGGTTTTTAATGTGGAATCATACACAAAAGTGCAGCAAATTAATGCTACCATTTTAAACATGTTTATTGATAGTGATTGAAAAGTGTTTAGGCTTATGCATTATAGGAAAAGTACTAACATTTTATCAGATGTTAGAAAAGATTGTCAATTATATTATTCTTTTTACTAGTGATTGTTAACAATTAAAACATTAATAATTGGGCAGATTAAGCTGACAAAGGAGTTTGCATGTTAACATTTTTCAGGTAAATTCCAATGTGATATACAAAAGATGAATGTTTTTCATATATTCTTGAAAGTCTAAGTTATAGCATATCTTCTCACAAAATAAGAAAACTAATTTACATAAATTAATACCTGACATGATTAAAAAAGTAAGTGGGGATACAAATTATAGAACATATATTTGTTTCAGTTATTTCTTCATTAAGAAATTTATTTTCTTTTAATAGAAAATAATACGGAATAAGTATGACATTTAATCACATTAAGTCAATTCCAATAAGCTATTTAGGTTGTTTTGAATATATATGCTAGTAAATATAATTAGCATCCCTAAAAATAGTTAAAGAAAATGAAATATATTTTTCATTAGTAGGAAATTTATAAAATGAACCTTGCAAGTTCTCAAATAGTGATTTGACACAGGCAGTTACTCAAAGGCAGGTAATGTTAACAGTCGCCAGTGGCCCCTCAGTGCTGACAGTTCACCAGGCACAGGGCACTTGTTTTCATGGCTATAGGATGCTGACTGTCATCATCATTGCTTTACTCAATGGCCACAGGAGCTTCCAGAGAGCACAGTGAGCAACAAAGAATTTAAATTTAAATCTCTTATTTCAGTGCTTGACTCTTAACCTCCAGGCTGTTGTAATATTCGAAACGAGAAGTGATGTGAGTTTCTACACAGACTCACTCTTTTTCCTAAGCAGGGTACCGGCTCAAGATTGGAAACTGTGATGTGTGTGGTGTGAATAGGTAGGTGTCAGCTTGTCAGCCTCAAAGATACTAAGCTAAACAACAACATAAACATGAAAGAATATACACATGCTCTCTGGCTTATGATGGTTCAACCTACTTTTTTTCAAACTTTACTATGATGTCCAAAGGGTGAGTATTCAGTAGCAACTGCACCCTCAATTTTGAATTTTGATCTTGGCTAGGATCAGTGACAGCAGTGACACTGTCTGGAAGCAGGCCGCCTTCTCCGTCAGTACTGTGGGCTGAGGCCTACCCCTCAGCCTGCAGGAGGCTGCTCGCGCGTAGGCTAGTGGTATCAACTGTGTTGTTTGCTCGTGATCTCTTCGATTTACACTGGGCTCAACAGGACATAAGCCCATCTGGAGCTGAGGAGCGTGGGAATACAACAGACGACTCAGACTGTAGATTGAATACCTCAAAATTCTATTGATTCAAAGGAATTATGTTAGGTCAGGTGACAACGAAATGCAGATAATGTGTATTTTCACAGAAGATAATTCTGTCTCCCCAGGACCTATTTAATTTTGAATTTAGAAAATATATTTGCAAGATTAAAAATATAAATATTTAAGGAGAAGGAAGTAGATAAGAATGAATGTTCACTTTGTCCACTCTACTTTTATTTATTAGCCAGACCAATTATGCAAACAAACCAACCCCCACAAATGAATCTGGTGCATAACTGTAGAAGTAAAGTTGTCGCTGTGTGCAGATGGCATGATCTTAAGGAAAATTATTAGGAAAATGTTTAGCCAGGCAAGGTGGCACATGCCTATAATCCCAGCACTTGGGAGGCTCAGGCAGGAGGATCATTGTGTGTGTGAGGCCAACCTGGGCTACAAAGTAAGCTCAAGGCCAGCCTGAACTACAGAGCAAGACCCTGTCTCAAAAAGACACACACACACACAAAAAGGAAAGCATTTAATTAAGGAAGCACAAGCTATTTATATTGAAAAGTATAAAAACCTGATGAAGTAAATTGAAGAAAGCACAAACAGAGGCACTGCTGCTCTATTTTATGGTTGGAAGACTTAAATTAATACTGTCAAAATGGCCAGCCTACAAACTTACAATTATAAATTGAACAAGTTCTAGGAATTTCATTTACAGCATGGATGATGATGTTTTAATTAATATGATAGTGATAAATACACAATGTCTCCACATTCTACACCTTAGATATGTACATACAATTTTTGTCCATTAAATATTTTAAAATTACAAATATTCGTATTGCCCAAGTTGACCTGCAGACTCAATTCAGTCTCTCAAATTCTAGTACAGAATGGGGGAAAACATTTGCAATATACATGCACGATCAAGAGTTAAATTCATATAGCAGCAAAGAGCATTTACACCCTGATTTTAAAGTGGGCAAAAGAGCTCATGTTTCCAAAGAAGACAACACACAGCCAAAAGTTCTGTGGAGTGATGCTTGCTATTACTCATTACCAGGGCAGTGCAAGTCACCATCACAAGAAGATATTTCACACCCATTAGGATGGGTAATATCAAAAATTCAAATGATAATGGGAATTTTTCAGGATGTGGAGAAAAGGGACCACATAAACACTCTTGGTAGGAATGTAAATTTTTAAAAACTTTACAGGAAACAGTATACGTGCTTTTAAAGAAATGTAAAATAGCACTACTGTATAATACAGCAATGCCTCTTCTAGGTAAATACCCAAAGGAAATGAGATCACCACCTCATACAACACCCGCACTCTGATGCTCATCACAGGACTGACTTACAACAACAGAGACATGAAAATAGCCTCCATGTCTACTCACAGGGCACAGACAGAGAAATTGTGATGTGTGTGTCTCTGTGTATGTGTGCAACAGATTATTTTCTAGCCTTAAAAGAGAAGCACATTATACCATTTCCAAAACTTAGCTCAACTTGGAGACCATTATGCTGTGTGAAGTAAGCCAGACGCAGAGACAAATACTGCATGATCTCATTCATATGTAGTATTTAAAAATGCTGAACATATAAAAACAAAGAGAAGGGTGAATACTAGAGATCGGGGGAAGGCTAGGAAAATGGAGAGCTGTTAGTCAGGGGAATAAACTTTTAGTTATGAAATGAATTATTTCTGGACATTGTTTTGTAACATGATAACTAGAGTTAGTATAAAGGTATGTGTACAAGAAATGTGCTGCGGGTACACCTGAGGTATTTTCAACATACACACAAAATGGTAGCTAGGCACAGTCACAAGTAATTAGCCTGAAGGTGGTAATTATTTTGCAGTGCATATCTATGTATATTTCACAACATTGTACAGCTTAAAAATGTATAATTATTATTGGTGAATTATACCTAAATAAATGTGGAAAAATTAAGAAATTTTAAATCATCCTAATTTGCAATTGGAACATTCCTAGACAATGATAACAACACAAACAGAGTAATAAAATAACTCGGGATGGGCCTGCAAGAGCACCTGTTTAATAAAGTAAAAAGAAACCACAAGACTGGCCTGATAGAATTATGCATGTTATTTGGTAACATAAAGATGAATGAATTACTTCAATGAACACATGTTTAAGCTGTTCTACTGCACCAGGACATTAAATTATGATATTAATCACTAGGTACACAAGGATGTTTTATGTTTGCTGTTGTTAACAACCTTGGTAGACTTACATTATTTTATTAAAATTCTAACTATATGCAAGTATTCCATGGGAATGAGTCTGAATGATGGAGATATGTTTTAGAAATCTTTTGATGTAAATTAAGGTTACTCCTTTTGTCATGATACAAGAAATGAAAAAATCGTTTCTCACTTGAAGACCAGGATTCTTGAAGGTGCTAAGTTTCAGTTCATCGTTTTGCATATAACTGCTAATAAGAGCTTATAATTTTTTAAGTAAAGAGACCATATATTTACAGCTGAACAGTTATTCAGAACAATGACAGTTATTTTTATTGAAATATATATTTGCCTTTCATAATTATTTTAATAACAGCACCATTTTAATAAGTACTACTGCATATATTTCCAGCAGATGTTTAGTATTTGTGTTGCTTTTAACTATTTTTTTAAATGATGCTTTAAAATGTGATTAGAAGATACAGGCTAAAAAAGATTAGTTGTTATCAGAGGTGGTGAGAACAATCTTTCAAAAATCTTCTAAAAGTAGCTGTCTCAATGTTATAAACAGCTGCATTTAAGTATAATTTCCATATACTACATGTAATACTAGAATTTATCTCCAAGTCCTACAATCAATTCACTGATAAGTAGACTTAAAAATTATTTAGCATCAAGCTCGTACATTTTATTACACACTCACATGAATTTAGCTTAAAAATAAAAATACCAACAATAGGTTTAACTACCAAGTAGAAGATTCTTCAAGTGGAGAAAACCAATTTTTTAGTGAAGGTACAAGATCCAAATAGAAAATTGGGAAAATAATAGATTCTTGGTTTCTATTGACAAAATAGAGCCTTGGAATAAAACAAATCTACTAAAGAGAAGTTTTTACAATTTTATGCCCTAATGTATTTGGATTTCTTTCAGTCTTAACTTTGTAAATTGCTCCATGTTATTCTAGTCAAAACAGAAGTCTTTGTACCAAAACTTTTAGACTAGAGATCTCTTCATAACAAATCAATACCCTAACAGATCCATTTGATCCTCTTCAACTGACTACCTTCAGTCACTGCCAGGTTTTCAAGAGGCAGCCACTCTGCAGGGAACATTTCAAGAATAACATAACTACTCCACCATGACAGCTAGAAGAGAATCGAAGTTCTGACACAGAAAATTACTTTGTCTTCAAGGGACATATACAAGTTACAATGCACCCAAACACTATTCCTTTCTTTCCTTCTGAAGAGCCCTCTCCGTATGTTTACAGAAGTGAGTCTGTCCAAGGAACAGACAGTACAGTGAAGAGGTACTTGCGGAGCTTAATTATGTAAGTTGTTGCAGGCACAGAGGGCTTATGCAGCACACCTCAGCCCTAAAAAATTAGAATAATTTCCTACCTTAAAGAGAGAAATTTCCCTGAAGACTAAGTTGGTTTTTTTTTTTTTTTTTTACAGCAGATTTAAGTAAATCTGATCTAACCCTGAGCTGCCCAGATGTAAAAATTCTTGTTTGCTTTGCATTTTGCATCTCGTTTTGTTTCCCATACAATTTTTCGTACTCCTTTGTCCTGATGACCAATCTCAGCAAATAATACAAAAACATTTGTTGAATGTGCCACTTTTTATTGTTATGTGTTTCATCAAAATCATTTAGAAATATGTAAACATACTATTTGACATCGTATCTTCTAATCTGACAAAAATGCCTCCCCTTTATTCCTGTACTCAATAAACATGTTACTCCGTTCACTCACAAGGGAGCCATAATCTGTATGTCTGGCTGCCAGCCAGCTCTGAAGCCCGGGGGTGCCTGTGTGCCTCCCCTATCGGCCGGCACAGGACATTCCCACTGGTGCTTCAAGCCAGTGGGAACGTGTCAATGTCACTGGTTCTGCCTGTACAACAGAGGTCAGCAAACTTTCTCTGAAAGTTGACACAGTAAATGGCTGAGATTATATGAGTGAAGAAGAAAAACTGGGGAAATGACGTAGGCATCTTTGTGAAAAGAGAAAAAATTTCCCACCAAGTTTTACTGATGATATTCAGAATCTAAGTATAAAAATGTAGTTTTATGTGATATAAATCTGCTAATGAAAAAATGGAATTATTCTTTGGATGATTAGATAACATTTTGTTCAATTAAGGTCAAAGTTTGTACTATAATAGAAACTGACTGTAAAGAAATTTGACATATTACATTTTAAACATATGTCTTTTCATCCAGATAGGTAGTGTCATACACTGACACAAATGAGTGAGCACATGATTTTGCTTGAGACTATTTGGAACTTCAAAGAAATTTATAGAATCATATGAGATTTATCTCTCAGTAGATGCTTTTTAATTGGAGATCACTGACTTTCAATTGAAGTTTAGGTGGAAGTTCCTCAGTTGAACAATTAAACAGATTTTGAAACACAGAAATTAACTTTGCACTTGGCTTGTGGTGTAAAGTGTTCTGAGCTCAGAAAATACATCTCCTGAAAATTCGCATGGAAGTGGACTCTCACTTCTTGCTTGTACATTTGAAGTACCTGAGGAGCTGCTGAGTGTAGCTTGACATCACGTAATACTCACTGTCAATTTTCTGTGACACAACTTTTGTAGTGTATGCATACATGTGCTGTTTGTCTTGTAATTTAATGCTGGATTCATAGGAAACATGGTCAACTTTGGAGCCAGACCTAATTTTTGAAGCCAACTTGGATTAAGTCACAGTGGGTGAGGACTGATCTGGACCCTGGATGTATTTTGGACCCTGTACTAGAGGTTACTAAAGGCAACTGTTTATATTGTCGGAAAGTAAAGACTGTTCAGCAAAGAATGAGATGTAAAGAAGCACTATAGGGGGATATAGCTCAGTGGAATAAGTGCTTGCCTGGCAAGCACAAGGTCCTGAGTTCAAACCCCAGTACCGCCAAAAAGAAGCACTCTAAGGTTCATCCTTTCATAAATTCATTGAACAGACATTTGTCAGGGACCTACAGTGTTATGTCAGTTCCACTAAGGGTCAGAGCAAGAAAAAAGTACAGTGCGGTAGGGAAGCAGAGATATTAGGAAGTAATTCTGACCTGATACAGTAAATGCTAAGACTGACAAGTTAAAGGAAGAAAAGTGTATTTTAGCTCACAGTGTGTAGATGTTTCAGTCCATAGTCAGCTGGCTCCAAGGTAAGGAGGTGTGGCAGAGGGGCATCATGGGGAGAAAGTCCATGGGAGCACAGGCAAGAGGTGGGGAGCAGAAGCAGCCTCCCATTCCCTTTTATTCCATTCAGGCTACAAGCCTATTGGTTGGTGCCACGCAGACACATGGTGGGCCTGCCCATTACCCGCACCCCAAACTGTGCTGAGCCAATCAGGGGACTACTGTAGTTATCACACAGCCATAATCCACATTCAAATATTCTCAATCCATATTCACACACCCTAGATTTAGTGACCTTCAAAAAGCCCCACATGAGCACATGAAGCTTTGGGAGACATCTAGATACAAGCCATAACAATACTACAGAGGTAAAGAGGAGAGAAATAGTGTGCTAGAACAGAAGGAGAATACGAAAGAAGATACTCGGTCTCAGCCATAATGCATATGGAGAAGTTCAGGAGGGAAGTCAGAGAAGGAATTTCTGGACAAGGAGACTACTTTGCATATAGAAGGCAGAAGGCCAAAAAAGATCATTCTGGGTCAACAGAAATGAGAGCCAGTGGAGGGGGAGTGGATGGACGGAGAGACAGAGAGGAAGGAAGCACCAGGAGGGGCAGGAGATGGCTAGACGGGGGTGGCCTTCAGAATTTAAGCTTAACAAGTTTTAATGTGCAAACAAGTCTCTTGGGCAATATTTTGTTTTATTAAAATTATTTTGAATATCTAAAAACATAAAATGTTACATTTTTAATGGGGTACCATTTGATGTTTTGATACATGTCTATTGTATAATGTTCAAAGCAGGTAAAAACACCCGTTTTTTAAACATTTATCATTTCTTTATGGTGGTAACATTCAAAATCCTTTCTTCAGTTTTTTGAAATATACAGACCATAACAGTTATCCAGTCACCCTACTGTGAAAGTAGCTCCGAAGAACTGTTCCCTCAGATCCAACCGTAACTTAATACCCCCTGATCCACCTCTCCCCAGCCCCATCCTGTCCCCTGTTGTAACCACCCTTGTGCTCTCAACTTCTATGAGATCAGCTGTTTTACACTTCATATGAATAAAAATGTACTACTTGTCTTTCTGGCCTGGCTAATTTAAATTATTACAGTGCTCTCCAGCACCATGCATGCCATCAGGAACGGCAGGGTTTCACTTTTGTTGTGGGGCACAGTACTCCACTGTGTGTTCCAATCGCATTTTCTCTGCGCATTCATCAAATGGTAAACATCTAAGCTATTACCATTGGGGTGCTACTGTGAACAGCCCTACAATAACACAGGGAGTGCAGGCAGTGCTTCAACGTACTGATTCCCTTTCTTTTGGATGTATACGCAGTAGTGGGCTGGCTGGACTGTGTGGTAATTCCACAGTGGGTACCCTAATTTACATTCCCAGCAGTGTTCAGGGGCTCCCTTTCCTTCACATCCTCACCTGTACTTGCCGTTAGTGTCTTTGATATTTGCTGTTCTTACTGAGAAGAGGTGGTATTACACTATGGCTTTGACTTGAATATTCCTGATGCATATTCTTGATGCTTAGTGATGGTGAGCATTTGCTTTTATCACCTGCTAGCCAACTGTGTGTCTTCTTTTAAGAAGTACCTATTTAGACCTTTCAACTGGGTTACTGTATGACTTTTTTGAAGTTCCTTGTATATTCCAGATAGTAACCACCTATTAGACGTCTAGATTGCAAATATTTTGGGCAATCTTTTAAAAGTGATTTACTTGCGCTAGGGCAGGGCCCCTCTTTACATTTCTAACAACATCTCATGCGGTTGTGATGCTGCAGATGCCACCTGGAGGGAGCGCAGGATGTTGACCCTCATCTGCCCATGCGCAAGACGCGGCTCACGTGTTTTTAAGAGTTGTAAGCAATTGAATTTTAGAATCACAGAAATAACACTGCAACTCTATGGGTATGGAATGTATTTAGGAAACATAAGAGTAGGGGAGACTGACTGAGGGAAACGTGTTCGGACACAAGTGCTGAGAGTTTGTATAGTAAGCAGCGACAGTGATGACCACAAATTTCAAAAACATTTTACAGGAAGATATTCACACTGCCCAGACTGATGGGTAAGAGGCATGATGGATGGAAAGCTGCATTCCCTGAAAAATATTCAACAAGTGTCCATCATAAAATATGGTTCTACTCTAGCTCAACTCCTCTCTTCTCCAGTGAAAAAGCAAAAACAAAATTTGATATCTTTAGTGCTAACCACATACTTGGCAATAGGACTTAGTCCAACAGGAAATATAGAAGAGAAATATTTTGGCAGATAATAGCTAACCTCCAGTCTGCTAAAACTGATGTCAGAGGAATTTGGATTCTGCCAATGCAGAAGCTTTATTTTAAGATTCTGAAAATATTCACAGGATAAGTTATGCTTTTTTTTTCTTAAGAATGGGGTAGGCACTTCTCTTTTTGGAGTGACTTAGTTCTGCCAAAAAACTATCATTTTAAGGTCCTCTAAAATACAGTGCTTTTTGCTACATTAGATGACGTCTGCACTCACCAACAGGTAACACAATAGACTGGGTGGCAACAAGTTTGTGTGATGTTATGGTTGATACATTGTGTCAACTTGGGGAATCTAGAGGTTTAGCTGAGTGACTCAGGAGGAAGCTAGGGTGCTTACTTTGTAAACATCCTGAGCCTGTGGAAGAGGAGGGCATGGAGATTGTGTGAGAGGTTCACGACCCCTGGGTAGGTGTAGGCTGTTTACAATGTAAGGGAAGAGAAGAGGCTGCTTGCAGCCAGTCCTCCCTTGTGGTTGGCTGCTTTTTGCTGTGCTCTGCTGTCTTGAACAGTTTGCCCTCTGCCATGTGCCACTCTGCCTCTGAAGCAGCCAAGTATGGACTGAAACCTCCACAAAGTGTAAGCTAAATAAACCTTTCCTTTCTTCATTTTGGGTGTTGGGTATTTTGTCTCAGCAACAAGAGTAAAGTAACCAAGACATGTGATTATAATTCATAATTGAGAATAATGTAATCTGAAGATAACATTTACAGAACAGATATACATATAAGTACTACATAGAAATTAACTTACCCTTTTACTAAATGCTTTTGAAAATAGTAGCGGGCACTAATAGATTGATAGGGCTGTACTTTTACATTATTCACTGTGATTTAGTCGTCTGGAAATACAGAAAAGCAACAGAGTAAGAAAGTTAAACTGAAAGTACAAGAGCATACTGTACCCAGAAATACAGTTGAGGAGTTCGTAGAACCTTTAAGATGCATATACAACAGCCATGCAAACAACGTGGCTTCTTAGTTCCATAGCAGCCATACTCATGTTTATCTGCTTCCCCTGTGAATATCACAACTTTTATTGTTTCTCCAATAAGAGAAGTGAGAATAAGCTACCACCTCACTGTACTTTAAAATTATATTAAGGACAGGATTATCTCTTGACCTTTGGCATGTTACTGCATTCTCCTATTAAGAAAGGGTGATGTGATGCAGTTTGTAACTGCTGAGACAGAGATGAGAAACAGAGGGAGAAAGAGCTGCAGCACTGTACCTCCCACCCCCTCTGCTTTGCAGTCTACACATTGATTTTCACGATGACTGCGTTCTTGGATACTTATCTTAAAGTGGGGAAAATCGGGTGACTTGTCGATCATTATGGATGTGCTTACAGCTGTTCTGTTTTGCCCTACGCAGTAAAGACCTGCTCAGTGGTGTATTTACCAAGGCAACACTTGTGATGTTTTGGTACCATTTGGATTTCACATTTAGTTATTCTGTGCTGAACTTATGAGGGGATGCACTAATTTTATTTTATCTTATTAGCCTAGTAAATAAATCCATACATTTCAAAAGCCAAAAACTATGGCAAATGCTCTAGATTACATCAAAAATCACTTACAGTGGAGTGTGTCATAGGCAGTCAAGTCTCTGAGGTTAAAAACATGGCTTACAAGGCATACACAGAATTGGTTTTCATGGTGTAGTCTGTAGTGTCAGGCAAAGATTACATAGAAAGTCCCGACAATCAGCATTAGACAGATATTTAAGGAAAGCTTTACATCTGCCATTAGCAAAATTACAAAATTGACCTTGCTACACGGGCACTGATGTTCTACTACAACACAGCAGGGAATACTGGATGTAAGGTTTCACTCTCCGTGTCAACTGCTATTTTCAGTGAAACTTATTCTGTCTAATCAATATTTCTGTTTGCTACAGATCCTGGTGATGTTTCCAATGAGCCAATGGTCCTGAGGATGTCAATCAGTGTTCCTCTCTGGAAGAGAAGATTGCGGAAGGTACCTGCCTTTTACACAATACGGAGTGGTTCATCTGTAGGCTCATTTCCTTTTGGTTTGGGAGGCCTACGAGGAATAAGGGAATATTTGAATTTTTAGCTCACTCTTTTCTGTTGTGACATTTTGTTCTTTCATCCCATCATCTCCATCAGTTTGCCAACTGGCGCTGACAGGAGTGTGAAACCACCGCAAATTGTTACTTCAGCAGTGCTCTGCCTGCCAAAACTGGCTCAGCGGTTCCTCTAAATACACCTTTCACTCCTTCCCACGGCAGCCTTCTGAACCTGCAGCATGCTGGGTTGCAAATTTCATCCAGCAGCATTTGAACTGGTGTCCCCCACGCTAAGATAAACAGGCACAAATGGAATCACTATGAAAATGAATGTGTAGTCTGCAAATCAGAGCAGATGCACAGAACCAAAAGGGTACATGCGCATGCTCTGTCTATTCATAGCTTCCCTTAAACTGATGTATTCAGCCCCTTCTCCTCTCCTGTCTCTGCAGTTACAAAGTGTGTCCTCTTCCCTTAATCTGAGACTGCAGTGTGGCTTCCCTACAGAGGACGTTCTCTGGGGGCTCTGGGCTGCCCTGCATAGGCTCTCATCAGTGACGGATGTGCCGTTCTTTCTCCTGTGGATCTGGAAGCTCTGTACCTTCTCTGGGTCAAATGACTACTGAGAATATCGGGATCCCTGGCACAGCCAAAAAACCATCGCGATCTTCTGGATGGATGCAATCGGTATGCACCAGATTGATATGGCCTACTTCAAAGGAACAAACAGTGCACTTGTTAAAATTTTCAGATGACAGAAAACATGAAGCAACAGCTTGGAAACAGGTTTCTTGGCAAATGCAGCTCAAACACAAAAGGCCAGAAGAGTAATTCATGTCGATCATAAAGCCGAAAATAAACACAGGTAGATTCTTCCACAAGCCAAGGGTCCTCCCTTCCCCATGACCTGTCCTCCTTGCTCCCAAATCAGGTCCCTTTGAAGGTTGGATCTTAAGGGCTCTGGAGTACTGCTCTGCCTCAGACCAGTTAACTTCTTCCCTGTTCTATATCCAGAACTAATTCTTCCCCACCAGCTACAAAGGGAGGCTTTCTGTTCTCTGAAAAGCTACGACAACCAAACCACGTAAAGAGGCATCCATTCATGGAGACAGCCTGCCGCTGGAAAATACTACCAGCCCCTGCCCCCAAATAGAATCTCAAGTACAAGACTGTATGGTACAGAATTAGTTTTAAAGTCTTCTCAATCTGATGGGGAAATATTTGGAAATTAGTGTGTGTATAACGTTTATTACAGCACTCTCATCTTAGGTGTAACTCGGTATTATTTTAAACTAGATGTCAACTGTGAAAACACACTACAGAGAAAAGATAAGTAAATAGGTAAGATAAGATACATTTTCAAGCTATTACGTGAAGACCAGCTTTTACTTAAAACAACATCCAATTCAGCTCAATAAGAGTATACTACATTTCACTTTTAAAATCAATAGTATAGCAATATGTCTAAAATAGCATTCAATTTAGCACAAATAAAAGCATGCTATATATAATAATTTTTAAAATTAATACTATAACAATATAAATGGCTAAATAATAATGCTGTTTGGTGTTTCCATTTATAGATATTTTCCTTAATAACAATGTTTGGAGAATTAATTTTTAATATTGCCAAAATAATATTAATGTAAAACTAAGCTAATTATTAGTTTCATTTAACCCAGGCAAAATAAAATATTTCAGAGAAAGTAGTTTTACTGAAAATTTGTTGAAAAAATATGTTTATATCCACATGGAAAATGTAAAGTTCAGTTGATTTTTCAGGTATTTGAAAATTCTCTTCAAACAAGTGAGCAGGAGAGGTGAGGCATTTATCAATCTAGGGGTTAAAAACACAAATGCTTCTTTATCTTTTCTGAAATTTTTTTTTATTTCCATTCATTACATTCAGTTTCATTTTATCTTATACATAAAATAGGTCCTTAATATGATGTGCTAATTAATGAGGTGATAGAGAAAAAGGGCAATCTGAATAATTTACCATCTCTTTTTATGGCAATGTCCCTGATTGTGAATTCATTTGCCAAGTCTATGGTGACAGTGTGGAAAGAGAAACTCATGTAAGTTACTCAGGTATTTCTACCACATGGAGATATCCGTAAGAAAATACTGCATGATATAGTTCAGAACAAAGTATTAGGGTTCACATGGGAAGGATAAGCAATAACACTGCCAGCTGCAAAACTACAGCTCTCCCCGGATCTCCGGGTTCAGTCACTCTGGGTCCACTTTGGGTGCGCACTGGTGACCGCACTGGGCACCAAGACAGAAAGACACTTGCGACGAGAGCAGGAGAGATCACTGAGAGTAAATTAACAGCCTGGTGTTTTCCTCTCGTGAACTCTGTCCTGTCTTTCAGGGACACATGAGAGACACTGAGTCTCAGGAGAAACACAGCTTGGCTGAGCTCGTAAACCTGTTCTCCATCACTCTGCAGAGCTGCCTCGCAACTGCAAAGCAATGCTTGCTGCCTCTCCCACTTCAGGCAATGCTTTCCCTCCTTCACTCACTTGTTCCCTTCCCATTTTCAGGTATTTATTTTTCTAAATACAGGAGTTCATCTTAGCGGCAGGTTTGGGAATTTTGCTGTGTTGCTAAATAACTTGAATTACCGTATTTGACCCTGTGTAAATAGGAGTAGAACACCCCAAACACTCTTCCTCCTCTGCCAGCTCTGAGTTGAGCACATGCTGAGGTCCCTGACTCCTTCCCTCCAGCAACCGCTCTCAGGGGGGCATGTCTGTGGCTTCCCAGGGTCACACACTCAGGGCATCTGCATCACATCCCACAGCTTCCACATGATTCTTTACCAGCGACAAGGAATAAAAGCACCACATCTTGGTGTCCATTGAAGTATATTTGTAAAAATGCTTACAGAAAACCAGATACTGACTAATGTTAAAGCAAATTCCACTGGGCACCCTGTTCAAAGCTGTCACCTGAGTAGATGCTTCCTGGTGGTAGGATATTTTCCCTTCAAACTCTGAATGTGGTTCTTCTCATCTTCTTGCCTACCTCCCTCTTCTCTAAGCCAAAATGTAAAAATGGAGGACACAAAAGAAAATCAACCATAGTTATTGTAGTTACTGTTTGTTCAAACTAGATGAAGTCCCTCCAACTAACTAGATGAAGTTCCTGCTGATATGTATTGTAAGCAAAGGTAGAAGCTCTGGGTCAAGGCTGAAGAAGAACAGAGTAGAGTGTGTCAATGTCCAAAACTGGACAACTGAACAATTTTATAATTTAAGTTTGTTTTATGTTAACTGAAAGGCCTCGTTATTTTGACTACAGTCCTGAATATGCTAGCTCAATAAGTCTTAAAGTCTTATGCTATTTGTATGCAGGTCTTCCTCCAATCAGTGAGTCTACCTCAAATCCTTAAAACTATCGGATAAAGTTTTTATCCAACACAACTGCCACTTTTACAGCCTTCTAATCTGAATTGTGATTGTAATGTGATACATAAAGTTCTTTTGGAAATGTGAGTTCTGAGATAGGTAATTCTGAATTGTTTTGTAGCTTTTGCTTGCAAAGATATAATGCTTTACTTTGCAAAATACAGATGATTAATATTTTTGAATTTGGATTACCATTATAACCTTAGGTTTCAGAACACTGCAATTTTCAGTCCTTTATTATATAGATCTAGCTTCTCACTGGTAAAACTGAAGTCCAAATAAATTGCGTATGTCAAAAATTATTTTAAATTTACCATTACAGATGTCCACTTAGAAAAAGCTAAAAATACAAGTTTTGCTCAATTTCTGTGTATATTAGTTTTAACTTTTTTCATATCCTTCAATGTTAATAACACCTAAGAACTGACAGATGATGTTATACCACAGAACTAAAAATTATAATAATATTCTTAATTTCTACTTAGATTAGGGACACATACAGTATTCAACTGTACCTTTTCCCTCCACGTTTACTTTTACTGTTATGTACAATAAGCACCCTTGAAATGATTTTTCTTTATAAAAATTCTCACACAAATATATTTTGAGAAAGGTGTGCTACAAGTGATTACTAGAGTTAAAGATAGAGAATTAACATTAAAACTAGTGCACTGTGGCCATTTTATCTCCAAAAAAGTAGACAAACAGCGTGTATTTCCATTCTTGGGGAACTCAGTTTTAATAGGAAGAAATTGTGGGGACAGTCAGCATTAGGCAGGCATGATTCTGAATATGCTCGAAGCTTATCAGGTACAATATGTTAATTTCTTTGTAATAATGTAATGAAGTCTGAAGCTCTCAGAGAGATGTGGCTCTGATAATGTACCCATTTAAAACAACATTAAGAAAATCTTGATTATGGGTTGCTCAACAGCTTCCAAATGCTAACGGAGAAAGCAATATCTCCCTTCCAAGGAGGCTGCAGCTCAAAGAAAGTGCACTTGCCTTCCAATGGTGCAGCAGCACATTCCCTTTCTCCAGGGACACAGGGGAGCTCTGAGCACAGGCCACCAACCAACCGGTGATTTGTGTCTCTGATCTCTCACCCTCCGGCACTCTCCACGGCCCCATATTTCCTCCAGGAGAACACTGGCTGCCCCAGAGACATCTCCTGTTGGCCTGGCCTTGCCTGCAGCGCCTAAATTATGCCTGCAGCTCCATTGCCTGCATGGACTTCTGTGGACCTACGTGGGCCAAAGCTGGAAAGAGCCCTGCAAGCCCTGACCCTCAAGCAGTCCTCAGAATCAGCTACAACTCTCTCACAGCACAGCACTAGTTATCTTTCAAGTGCAACTCACCAGGTTCAGGAGATAAAAGCGCGGCACTCTCACAGTTGTAGCATCTACTTTAAAAAATTGAAAAAAAAAGGAAAAAAAAATTGAAGAAGGCAATGATCCTCCAACAAAGGCCTTCTAGCCTTGATGTACATGGGTCTTGGGATATCCAAGGAAAAAGGAGATTTTCTGAAGAAATCATTTGAATACTTAGTTCCTGTGGTCAAGAAAATGTCCCCAAGCAGGGGAAGCAGGCCTTGAGGGACCCATGTGTTTTTACATTTGAATTTTGTAAGAAGCATATTGATTTCCATGATAATAAATGTGAAAACCAGGTGACACAAAAGGAAGAAAATTTGCTATTGTGGTGAGGAGTCTGTCACCACTACTCAGAACTCCTGGTCCCAGGGACTGGTCTTTAGTGGTCTGTCCTTGTGCAGTGCAGTTCTTCCTGCAGGACTGGGGGGAAGCGGGGAAGGTGGCACCAACCGCACTGGGAAACCTGTGTCCATACAGTCCAAGTGCCCCTCACCTTCAGTGTGAGATCTATACGCTGTGCCAAAGCACTGTTTTATTTTAATTGTCTTTTATTCATATTTGTTTCCAGAGCATTTCTAAAACCAGATGAACAACGAAACCCGGATAGTAAGGGATTTCATCTGATGCAGTAGTCACTTGGTCTAACCTAACTACAACTGCATTATTTTCCCTGGAAGTACAAGTAACAGATACCGAATTTGGGAGGTGAATTATGGTTTACAATTTTATAAAATTAACATGGTTACTTATTACTACTACTACTTCTATGGCTGGGTACAGAGCTCAGTGGCACAAGCCACCTGCCGGGCAAGTGCAAGGTCCTGAGTTTGATTCCCGGTACCAAAAATATTAAAATCTACTACTACTTCTATTATGGTGTGTATTATTGAGGTGTGTACTAGTGTGTATTATTATTGTTACTATTATTAGAGCACGTGCTTTAACAATACTCTTTGTCATAGAAAAAGCTTACAATCACTACTGGTTTTTCTTTTAGGGTTGTGAGTATAAAATAATTTAAATTCAATAAAAACAAAATTGAAACAGATTTCCCCACAGATTTCCTGCTACGCCATTCCTTCTTGGGGGCTACTGCTGCCCTTCTCCCTGACCCACCTCCTCCTATTCCTTGTAAATGTGACCTTCACAATTTTGAATTTAGGCTAAACATAGTAATTCAAAAAAGTACTCCTTTTTTTCCAAAATAAATATGAATCTACTAATTAAACTCGGTATTTCATGACCTATTAATTCAGCAGTTATTATAATCCATCTTTAATTGGATTAGCTATAATTACAATTAAATAGCTCTCTGAATCATAAAGGTTAAATACAAGTCATTTTCCATTTAAAGACTTAAGTATGAGTTGATACTGGTAGGAAGGAGAGATACTGCATCCTCAGGTTAATTGCTAAGTCTTCCCCTATTTTCAGAGTCAGCGTCTTTATCTCTCACCTTTACGATTCGTAAATCTTCTCAACTCTACCACATATTGTCCAAACCCATGGCACCTTCTTTATAATTCTTAAATTACACCAGTACCGACCCATATGTGAGAGTGAAATAAAACAACTCTTTTCCTATATTAATTAGATGATGTTTTCATTTACATTGAGTGGGTCATAGAATTACTGACTGGACAAGAGAGAAAGACTGAAAACCTTTATGACCAAATACAAATCCTTCACCCTCTCAACCCATCTGCCTTCCACTACTCCCACCACACACACACACACATTTATCTTTTGCAACAGCACATCTTATAAATTAATATTTAATAATTAATAAATTAATATTTTCTAATTTTTTAAAAGCCATGTAAACATAAACAACCAACCTTGGACTGATCAAAGGAGCACTCTATTCAAAGGGTCTGTTGTCAAAAAGCTCCTACCCTATTGTATGCAATCACTAAGATGAAGTATTTGAAAGTAAAATCTTTTTTTTGCGGAGATACCTTAAAATGGACTGCATCCTCTGAGATCATTTTAGGAAGACGGGAAAGGTTTTTTGCAGCGTGATTTATACCTCCACAAACCATGTTGAGGACAAAGCCTGAACCAGAAGTCCTTTCTTCAGGAAGGTCTAAGTCCCACAGTGATTTCTACTCTGGCATAGGAAGTACATCATCCCTGATGGGTGCTCAGCACTGGGAAAGGAGGAGAGACAGAGAAGACAGCTGTCCATGTAACTGGGGAAGACTGGCAGAGTGGGCCGTTGCACAAGTAGGAAGGAAATGATTTCAACAGTGGAAGTGAAGGTAAGAGGCATGGCAAGAGGAAGGAAGAGCAAAAACACAGGCGGGAGCTGTGCAGAAAACACAGGAAACCACAAGTAGTAGCCCTGTTCCCTGGAACAGAAAGGTGTGACGCGAAGCAAGGGGTGAAGAGCAGGCAGAAGAGCTAGCTGCAGTCTGGCCAGAGTCTTGGTGGAGAAGCTGTCTTGCGGTTCTCAGGAGGAGACATTTCTGGTGGAATCACTACAGAAAAGCCCATGGACATTTATATACCGATGCCCTGAGCCTTGTGGGTAGTCTATTTTTGAAACACTGGCAATTTAACATTAGAAGCTGAATTAATCTACCATTAACACCCCATGTGTTGGGAAGCAATTATTGATGCAGAAGGCTCTTTGCTCTAAAGAACAAAAGGAATAGACAACGCAGGATCATCCTACTTCATGGTAAGAGGTGCATCTTCTTAGACAACTATGCCAGTCACAAAAGATACCTGGTAAGCACATTTTCTCCATCCTTCCATCTGCTGATGGGCACCTCAGCTGTGTCCACAGCTCAGCTATATGGAGCAATAAACACGGCTCTGCAGGTGTCTCTTGGTTACCCGGATTTTAATTCTTTAAGGCAAATACCAGGGACTTGTACAGCTGGATCAAACAGTTTCTCTGAGGAAACTCACACTGATTTCCATAATGGCTGTTCTAGTTTCCATTCCCACCAGGACTGAAGGAGAGAGAGTTCCTTTCTCCTGCACCCTCACTATGTTCTGGTTTTTTTGTACTATTGGTGCTGGTCATTCTTACTAGAGTGGATGCAGCAAGAATCATCAGACAGGATTCCATCAAAGACTCTATGCAATGAAGGAAATCATGAACCAAATGAAGAGACAGCTTATCGGATGGGAGAAACTCACTGCTCGCTACTCTCCTAATAGATATTAATTCCAGATTTAATATGATTAGCTGAAAAACTTAAAAATTTAACATAAAACAGCTCAGTCAATAAATGGGCAAATACACCAAGCAGACAGGTCTCAAAAGAAGTACAAATAAATGATCACTGTGTGTATGAATAAAAGTTCCACCACTGTAGCCATCAGGGAAACACAAATCAGAGTATCTGAGATTCCCAGGCTGTGGTGATAAAACAGCATTTCTCAGGATGAAGCCAAAGTAACGAAGGGAGTTCTGACTCCTGATTTAATCTTTAGCATCAAAGAGAAGCTTATTCCTCAATCTGAAATAATGGAAACTTTTAGAAAAAGATCTAGGCCATTTTTTCAGTCATGAAAAGGTTACTAAAGTATACCCTGGATTTTAGGAAATTACATTGAAAAACAATTTAAGAAGCAACAGCTATCATAGCACCCTTGAGGGTTTCATGGCCAGAAGATATAAAGGAGGTGGAGGGAAAAAATTGAAAATCTGATAATACAATCACAATGATACTGATGAGGAAAGTAAAGAACCGGTATCCAAGGAAACCAGTGTGGTTGCTTAGGGCTCTCTTTTTGATGAGCTCTGATTTAAATGAAACATGTACAAAATATAAGGTAAAGAACATATAACTAAGAATGAATATAAAAAAGAAGCCATAGTCTTTAAGAATAGAACTGAGAGGCTGAAATTATCTGATATTCCTTACTTTTTCTAAGGCCCCTACAGAGTTTTTCTTCTTCTTTAAATGTGTATAAATGCCATAACTGCTGTATTTGGGACAAAACAATCTTTAACATGATGGATATAATCACTGCTTAAGAAAAACAATATACGGTGCTGCTAAGTGTGGTAAAAGAGTGGTTTGCTTCCTATTTCTCTCCACTGGGGGAATTATCTTTACATTAGGAAGGATAACACCATCAAGGGGTAATTGAAGCACAAAATAAAAGCAAAGATTATGAGAGCATTAGTCTCTTTAAATGAACATACAAGTCCAGACACAGACGAATTACATTTGAAAGGGGAAATAAATCATTCCGGGTAATCGCTGAGGAAGGATGGTGAATAGAGAATGTCTCACAAGATTAGAGAAGAGCAAATGACACAATTTTCAAAAATGCGTAGAAGTCAAAGTATGGAATCTAAAGACTTGCGAGGCTGTTATTAACCCCTGCAAATTTTATGTAGCAAGTCTTAACTAGCTATTAGTTTAGAATCTCTGGTAAGTGATCAACCTACTAACTATATAAATAAAAACACAAGCATGCCCCAAGAGTATGGCATACAAATCAAGTGTACAGAATCTACCATTACCTAAATAAGACACTTGAAGCAATTTCATGATGGCCCTATAGCTGTGAGTGAGAAAATGGGATTAATATCAGAACATTTGGTGAAGTGGAAGCTCCAAAAGTGCCCTATACATGGGGGCCTAACCACGGAACAGTATGAAGAGGTCTAGAGAGGGAGTTTGCATCCTTGGAGCTGTTCCACTCAGTTGAAGAGAGTAGTTTTAACAACTTCTTAGCTGAAGACTAAGTACATCCTCAACTAGCATGTTGACTTAAACTGGGAAAACTAACTGCTATCTCTGACCCCAGACACAGGATTTAAAGAGATGCTGACAATCTGAGACAATGAAGCAAAGCCAATGTAACAAAATTTAATTAGGATAAGGGGTGAGGTCAGTGTAATGTAATTTAACTGGGATAAGTGGAAAACCCTCCACATTTGTGTCAGGTTAACAATTACACACAGTGAAGGTAGAAGATCTTTTCTTGACAGTGATTCATGTGACAAGGACTTGAGAGTTTTAATCAACTACAAATTTCACAGAGATACTACTATGTGGAAGGCCTTTGAGGTGCCTGGCAGATAACAGGTGCTTGCTAAATAACTGTGTGTGGTCGCTCACTGCCAGTCAACCTCATGATCTGGCTGCGAATGGACTCTCATCGCAGGACTGTGATGTCCACGTCTTCTGCCGCATTCTGGACTGGTCAGATCATTCCAAGAACATTCTGCCTCACTGAAAGATGTAAACTTGCCAAATAAGCAGCATGTAAGGGACTTGGATGAAAGTGACGTTCTTATAAAGAAAGCAGAACGTGCGGGTGCAGGCCAGGTGAACTCTATCCGGAGAAGAGGCAGCCTGAGGTAAGCAATCTATCAATAGTTAGATTGTTGCCCTGTGGAAGAGGGAAAACAGTAACATTTAAATCCCACAGGCAAGGTGAGAGTAAGATGAAAAGAAGAGAAAGAAAGAACTTTAAGAGTAAACTTTTAAACAAGAATGAACTTTTAAATAATTTGTTTTCCTAGAAGGAAAATCACTATGTCAGGGAGTAATAGGATCCCGTATGTTCTGGAGGGAGCAAGGCACTGGAGAAGACAGGGAAGGGATTTGAGTGGGGCAGGAAGCAGGCTCTCTTGGCTCTGTGGTTTCTGCAGAGCCAATTCAACAAGTACTTGCTGAGCATTTACTACCTGGAAGGTAACTAACTTCCCTTGTGGAAGCACAGAGAAGTACTATCATGAGATAAAGCCCTAATCCAAAATGTGGTTGCGTGTGTCCTCTACTAACGTTATGGCAGCAGACTTACAGAGGGGCTCTGTGGGGGCCTAGAAGGTTAGGGGTGTGGAAGTACTGCACTTCACGGAAGCAGCCCCAAGGGTGGATACAATGTCTGTATAACTGGCGAGGAGAGAGGGCACCACCACACCAGGAGGACGTGTGGACTGTAGTGAAGACACCTCCCTGGGAGCCAAGGAGAAGGGGGAAGTTCCGTTGGGATAAAGTACAGTGGTGAAGGGAAGACAATAGACAGGCGCAGTGAGGGCTCCAAGCTGTGCTCTCGCTTCTACAGCAGAGGATCTGCAGGGCCCATTGCGCTGGGTCACTACTACGATGTCAGTGACGTTTTATGCAGTGCTGTAAGTGGATAAATTTGTTACAACCGGTGCATTTAGAAAGAAGGTGACCAAAATAGAGGCAGCTAAGGATATTTGCATTCTACATATTATGTCTCCTTCCTAGGTTTATAGGATAAAAATCCTCCAAGTTTATATAAAATAATGGTACAGAATCAAGTGCTTATTACATTGTGATAATATAAGGCAGAAACGTATCTGTAACTTTCAGGCAAAGGAGTCTTCCCAGGGAACATAAAAATTAATCCACTGGGATATTTTTGTAAGTCTCTCTTTGGAGAATCGAAGGGGGCAATGGAAGAGTTTTATGTACATTTTCATTATGCCTATAATAAAAATGAGATGCTCCATGCAAACACAATTGGCACTTTTTTAGCACTACATAAATGTAAATTATCATGTATTTGTTAGAAGCGGACTGAAAATTTTGGCTTTTCCTTTCTAGAATGAACTCAGTCTGGCACACAAAGATACTCTGGAACATGAACGAATTCTCAGTGGACCAAATGGAGAGCCTGTTGTATGTGAAGATAATATACACTGTATCCTTCAGCACGGACGATGCAGCTTTTTCATTATTCTAAACTCATGAAAGAATGAACATATATTAATTTATTTCAAAAAGATACACAAATTTTTTTTGCTTTTATCATTGCTAAGTTGATGGGAGCAGGAATTAGTACATTCTCTTATAGGAGTCTACATATAAATATCTATTCTGAATCATAAACAGCTTTTAACTAGAAAAAAAAAATCCACGGCCACGGTGCATGAAAGGATTTATTAGGTGTGCTTCCGGGATGTCCGGGCTTTATGAAAGGAAGAGCTCTCCTTGCAAACTGCAGAGGCTATTACTTGTAAACAGTCACCACTGACAGAATGCAATGGACTTTAACTTATTCATCAACCTGGAGTGGAGGGAAGATTCTGACGGGACTTGCACTAGCCAATTCCCAACTGCTTTGTTTTAGCCTATTTGTTAAGGACAACCAAACACCTGTAAGAAGATAACTAACCAGTAACTGGCAGTAGTTCTTCTGTGGTCCACTGGATGGTTTAAATATTTTATATTACTTTTCCGGCTCTAGAAATGAAGAGATTTTACATAAAAATCTAGATTTCTAGCTTCCATGAAAAATCAGAAGATCTAGCATCATGGAAACAGACTTGTGTAGAAGAACTACTGGAAAAATTAAACAAAATAGTCAAGACAAAGCTCTTTCATTTACTGTGGGTAATCCTTCTTCCTTCTGATTTTTTAAATACCGATAGTGTTCATTTATTTGCTTGATTTGTTTTTCTAATCTTGAGCTGTTATTTCTCTAATTTAGAATTAGTGGCAAAGCTAGGCATTTGAAAGTTGCTCAAATTCCACCCCGAAGGTGTGGTCTACTGCTTAGCACTGTAACAATTTTTACACGCTAGGTTACCTCTGGTGTATGTGGGCTATTACATCCTCTTTGATTTATATTTTCCTATTAAAAACTGCAAAAGTAACAAAAGTCAGCCTTCTATTTTATAGATGTGTGTATTTATTTATGCAAGCCCACATGAGAAAATTAAATTCATCAGTGAGTAACTACACTTTTATTGTATTTGCTGTGAACTTCAATGACAAAATTTGCCTAATTTACATATATTTCAAATTTGGTGTTTATTCATTTTTTTAATATCATGGATGGCTAGACATTCACATAATAAATATGCTTTTTACCTTGCATCAGTTGAACTTCAAGAAAAATTAATTACATTCATCATTTCCTGATTTATTTCTTTCTGTAATTTAAGTATCCCCATGGCAACCACACATTTTTGTTAATTTCTTCGTAGAGGCCCCTTCCATAGCACTCTCTGCATTTTATCAAGTTGTGTGGAAGGATATTGGACCCGTAATCTCTTCTTGGTAGTAATTCCGATAGTCACTTTTAACTTAGAATGAAAAATAATGTGCATATGCATCTATTTATCTTGTTTGACTTTTTACTCCGTATGCCTTATTCTGCATTGTGCCAATCTATATTCTATTTAGAAATTTATTTGCTATGTGTTTATACAAGCAGTTCTATTCACAGTGGAGATTTTATTGGGTTGTCCTAAAGTCACAATGGATGCCAAAATACTTATAAAATCCTAAATCTAGACTTATTGGATTAGGAAACCATATAATTATTGGAGGCTTTTTAAAAAAATTTTTGGTCAGGTATAGGAGGGAGAATCCTCAAGGCGAACAATCTTCCCAGATGGCCTTGCGAGCCCTGTTCGCCTTGTCTTATCTCACTTATTTAGACGTCCTGTGATAAATGTCCTCCTTTTTCTATATTTTCAAGGTTTACTATGAAAAATTAATTTTTCTAAAATTGTCATGGGTGCCACACAGGAGAAGGGGAAAGTAGATTAAGCTGGCTGTTTAGAACATTTATTCTGTAGCACACTATCCTCTACTCCCATACTGGATTCTGCTTTTTCCCTCTGATGACCACACTCTCTGCTTGAGAATGACAGAACAGAAACAGAAGCCATGTTTAACTCTTTCAGCTTACCTTACCTTCTTCCAACAATATTTTTGCTGAACTGTTTTTGTTTTCTTTAAACTTGATTCTGTCTTTTATTTCATGGACAACCAGAGTCGGCAAAATAAACTAAACCCTGACACTGCTCAAGGCGCTATCTCTATGGCAACAGAAATGCCTTTCCATCTTTCCAGGCTTTTTAGGTTTCTCCTAGGTAGGAGAAAATACATTATTCTCTGAAGAAAAAAGGTTCCTGGATAGAAAAACACCGGGCGAAAGTAAGGAACAGAAACTCCAGGTGTGAACTTCAAAGCATTCCTCTGACATTTGACAGATTTTTGGTGTTGGGCTATATCCCAGTGTGAGATGGCATGGGCGTGGAGTGGAAGAGATCGGAAACTGGAAAATGGATGAGCTAAAATATTTTGATTAATCTCCCACACTGACTTCCTTTAAGTGATAATTATTCCCAGGTTTTGCAGTGTGACAACAGCTCTTTCCCTGAAGACCGGTTTTCAAACTCCTCTCTCAAGAGCCTCCTTCATCATCCATGGACCATGCTGACTGCTCCACGTCTGAGGCCCAGAGAGAATGCGCACTCTGCTTTCTGAATCTGGAAACTTTATGGAGATCGACAGGAAAAGTCTGTGATTCATATGAGTAAACTGTTTTCCAACTGTGCATTGTCTAACAACTTTTTTAAATGTATAAAGCAACCCAAAATTTTCCAACAAACAACATTTAGAACTACTGGCTGGATAAACTTGTGTACCATGGCCAGATCTGCTTGATGATTATGCTGGGGATACTTTTCCCATTTACAGGCTATGGAGAACTAAGCAATGTGATTCCCTCTGGGGAAATTTATTATTGGAAAAGTTCAAGGAAGAAACTGGAAGAAAAATAAATAAAACATGAGCATTTTAATTTCAATTTTCAAGGCCTATATGTATGTCTTATGTTTAACCAGAGTAAAAGACTAAGAGGCATCATTAAAATACTTGGGATGTATAAACAGAACACAATTAGACTCCATTCTGGGGTTGCAGCTTGGGGGACGTCATCCTTTATAAAACACCATTCAAGACTTCCCTTTCTAGAATGATTGACACAAGCAGGAACTCTTGCAGATACACTGTTAATGTACAGTGCTCTCTAGTTAACAGTTAAGTTTAGACTACTTCTCCATACATGTACTCTGGTGGGTTCTGCAGGCCAAAAGTTGCATACCATAGTTTAACAGGAATATAATGACAACTACTTCACTTTAGTTATCTTCTTGCCTAGTTTACTTTCAATCAGCATTAAAGAGAATTCATGCTGAATTGTGCTACATCTTGATTCAGCTGCAACTAACTCTACCAACTCATTGTAATGAGCACCAACCACTTCACTGGGGTCCAATGGAAGCATCTCATTGACTTCTAACACCACAGCCACTAGCTGGTGGATAGCTATGATTTTTCAAGCAGTAAGCAGTTTGCCTTTTCTTTTGGCCTTGGTTCCCCAAGGTGCAAATAAATAGATACAGTACTGTATTAATGCTTCTTTCACAAAACTGCTTCAGTTGTGATATACATTTTTAATATAATAAACTGTCTGCATTATGATGAAAAATTCTAGAATGAATGAACTCATAAAAATTCATTGGTAATGCCTGTTCTTCAATTAAGGAAAGTCTGTCTACGGAGCTTAGGAGAATTGCTTGTAATGAGTGGAAAGCTCAATCATGCTTCCCACAATCACTGCAGCTGATGCTTACATTCAGGTTGCACAGGGTGTCGATTTGGGCTTTATTTCAAGGACAAGCTCCAGTACCCTTTCAGCTCTTTTCATCAGCAGCAATACATTGGTTCACTCAAAAAGAAAAAAAAAGCCTGATTTTTATGATCCTGTTAGTATTCTATTTGGAAAAAGCAGCAATGCTGTTTTCCAAGTAAAACACGCATTTTGAAAAGAAAGTGACAGGTCTGGAAGGTTTCACCACTTTCACTAGAGTATGAGCATCACAGAAGTGTGTAACATGAATACCATAGAATCGGAAGATGAAGTTATCAGAAATTATAATCACAGGGCTTGATCGACAGCCCATGGACCAACTTGAGGTTTCTGTTCCCTTAAGTTTGCATTTCCTTGCTTTGTCCCTTCCTTTTATATTTGACATCTTAAAAAAGCCTGACAATGGGAGAACATCTCCAGAGTACTTATTACTCTGCCTCTGATCTCCTTGCCTAGGATGAGCTGTTCTGGAAGCCACTATCAGAAGAGCCTTTAAAAAGACAATTTACTCTTTGTTAATACTGACAGATGCTGTATTGAGTGATCTGAGGAAATCCATGTGGCCAAAGGACATATTTTAAATCTGTTTTGTTCCCAAGCAGTACAGAGTAAAAGCATGGTAGAAAATTAAGCTGCTTGGAAAGAGAGTGGGGTTACACAAAGCATCTGCTGGCTGCCTCTGGAATAAAAACACTGCATTTGTCTGGACTTATTTTATGATTCATTTTTTGGCATAACTAGTTGCTACTGCTAAAAGCCAAGTTACAGCAGCGTCATGTAACAGATTACTTAAAAAAAAAGACAAATTCTATAGTGGGTGGCTTTTTAAAACAACGTAAACAAATGTAATTTTGGATTATCTTCTGTGTCCAGGAGTCTCTAAATCTCACATTTCCAGCTTGTATAGAACGACAAGAAAACCACAAAAAGAAGAGCAGTAAGAGAATGCTTTATTTTCCCCCATTTCTCTTGATCACAAGCTACCAATCACTTAGCCACTAGACTTCCCAGGCCTTTAATTTTGCCTTCAAATCCTGCTCATTGTCTAATAGGTTTTGGAGGACTGGGAGGGCCAGGGCTTCGTGTGAGGAGCCCTGAGAGGAAGCATGGCGTGCACCTTGGAATGATGTTCTGTAAACCCTTTCTTTAGAAGCCCTTGTTAGTCTGATGAGTGCATTTCAGTTTCACATCTACATTCTTTTTATTTTGCAATTTCATCTACGCAAAGCAAGCAGTGCTCTTCTGCCTCCGAAAATACGTACAAGTGGGTGCCTATGCAAGAATGAGAAAGATAGGGGCCGGGCAGAGAAATGAAAGAAAACACTCAGCTCACGCTGGGTCTGTCCTTAAGGCTTCACTTGGGTCTTTTCTGTGTGAGAGCTTTGCTTGCTAAACTCTTCTCCAGAGAGGGGCATTAAGGTTTAAAGCTGTGGAGTTTCAAGGCCAGGAAATGCAAAGGTAATAGTAGATGTACATGTAATCCAAAAACTTCTAGACACAAAGTTCAGAGCCTTAGTTTGTAAACTTGTCCCACATTGAACTAGACAACTGTACTCTGAATCGAAGCTCAAGGTTATGATAGTTATGGGTTACTACCCCCTTAGTAACAAAATCTGCGGTGAAATATGTTGGGAGGACATCTTACAGAGGGAAGACTGTCATGAGGAGTACATACTGTCCTTACCAGTATGTACCTTTGTTCTGTTAGAAGCTGCCCAGTATACCGTAAGAAACATCAGCCAACCAAAGCAAAACCTAATGACTGATACGCAGCCTCTGCTCAGCACCATCCTGCTCCAGGGTCCCAGTCCACAGAGCCCATCACAGAGTAACTGCACACACAGTTCTGAAAAATGTGTTCGGTTGCAACGCATGATCTACAACTGATATTCATGAGCTCCATTTGTGATTTTTATCTGTTTACCTACATGCAGTTGAAAAAATAACTTAATTAATAAATGAATAAATAAAACGTTATTTTTTTCCTTGAGTGGAAATTGCATTTTAAACACACACATAAATGAGAACAGGGACTCACAGAAACTATTATTATGGATAAAACTCACACATCTGTGGTGATGGAAGGCTGACTGGATACTGCTGCCCCTGGCAACAGGGACCAGAGTGGCAGGCATCACCGAGCCTGAATCCATCCTGAACCTGAATCCAGAGATGAGTATCTTGGAAGAGCCCTGCCCTGCTCAGCCCTGCCCTGCTCAGCCCCGCCCTGTACAGTTGAAGGCTCATACAATATCCAAGAAGCATATACATGCAGGGTGTTTTCACTGTGTCCTGGAGTGCACAAATATTCCACAGGGACACACACAGCAAGCATCTCTGGCATTTGCACTGCATTCAAAGTTCCTTGTTGCATTCCCAGCTGTTTCTGGTTTGGGTCACTTTCCCTAAAGCGCCTCTTACAAACAACTGAAAATTCTCCCCGAGCACATCCTCCAGGGCCAGAGGAGAGGATCCCTTACACTTCCACATTTGTTCTCATTGACATTCAGTCCTACCATAACCTCCTAGGGAGTGAGCAGAGGGCAGAGGCAAGACTCCTTCCCAATGCACTCCTCCTCCAGCTTTTCCCATCTTTCACTATGAGTCCACCTCATTATTCCACAGCTTTTGAGACAGGACTCAATGTACCATGTTGAGCTTGCATTTCATTCCCTTTAGAATGTTAAGAATGGGATGAGCCAACAGTACTATTTCCTTTGAATTTTTCTCTCCTGGCAATGATGCATCACTGTGGTAAAGAACATGAACACTGGTTATTTGTTTTCTCACACTCTCCAGGTGATTCCAATGTCCAATAACACCTGAGGACCGCTGGTCTGCTGCATTTAAAATGATTCATGGCTGTTGTGCAGAGAATTATGCAGACAATATAAAAAGTTTTACATTCACTTGTGAATTCTGAGATGTGTGAACCTGTCTTGGAGCAAATCTGCTGATGAAAGAACTCTAGGGGAAAACTGGGAAGGCTGAGTTTTGCTTTTGTTTTTTGCTTCTCTTTGTTTTTGTTTGTGTGTTTGTTTTTAACTCATGAATATGAAGCAGGTGATGGTGGATGCTGGAAGTAAACTTCTAAATTTAGGGCCCAGATTAGAGGTACAAACAGAATTCTGACACGTGGGGGTCCCATCCCTATCATGAGTGAGTACACATGCTGGGAAAGAGCATGAGCTCCTTATTTCTGGGGAGCGGGTTCAGGATGTGATGTTTACACAGTCTGACCTCGAGAGAGCATTACCTGGGGGCAGCATCAGGAGTTGATGCTACAACCCAGCAGGTGTGCGCTTGGCCTACTGAGCCACACAACCGAAGGACACTGGGCTGGAACAGTGTGATTCATTCTCCTCACTGGCTGATGGTAACTTTCAGGGAACCTGGGTGCCATGTCCTTGGGGTCTTCTAGCATGGTTGAGGTGAAGTGTTCAGGAAGGGAGCTGAAGGTCCCACAGCAGCAACGGGGGTTGATGATCTGGAGATGCATGCTGCCACATCAAAGAATAATGAATTTAGAAATAATCAGACACTGAGTACCCTGGGGTGGTTGCTTTCTGTCTTGTGCGTAACCAAGATCTACGCTGTCCAGCTCAGAACAGTTCAGAGATGTTTACGAATGATGAAGAGCTATACTGTGCTTTGTAAATACTAAATTCAAGGCTTGCATCCAGATGCACAGTTGTCATGAGTTCTCTCCACTACCAGATCCATACCATTTCCCAAGGAATAAAATAAGCACTAAATCAGGGATTTCCCTCTTGGTTGTCTTACAGGCACTACGTTACATGATATCACTGCTCTCACAGTCATTTCTAACCTCTCGGACTGTGGTTAAACAGGACAGAGCGCGAGACATCACAGAACCCAACAGGGCCATGCAAAAAGGATTTGATGCCGCTGTAAAAGTAACTGCTCTCCAGGGAGCAGAGCCACGCTAACCAATCGCAAAAGTTCTTTTTCATTGCTACAAAAACTGTAAAACATGAGGCCTGTCCTTACTAGACAGTCACTTATTTTGTAGTGTTGCCCACTTACTTTACATAGATGGTCTCAATGGTATTTAATCAGCTCGGTCATCTGATATCTGATTTATTTCAATGAATAGCTGCATTTTTAAAAACGTACAGAATGAACTATGTTATTATAGCCTACTTTAATTTCTCAAGAAATATATTAACCCTTCATAGAAGAAAGGCATTTTATGTCCTTTTCTGAACCCAGGACCTGTGCATGCTAGGCAAGTGGGCTCCACCCAGCTGTCTTTCCAGCCCAAGAGGTATACTTTAGGTACAAAAAAACAGTATAGTTTAAACTAAATTATATGTTCATGCACTTTTTAATGCTAGCATTTATTTATAATTTGAATGCATTTTATATAGAATGATATACTTGAATAATCATTTTATTTTCTGAAAATTACAGATTTAGAACCATTTCCACAGATAATTTTACATGCAATTCCCCACTGCACTTTTTCTTGGTGTCTAGATCCCTGTCACATTTATCAATTTATTGATGAACAGCCAGTTCTCCCCAGCACCTATCTGCTAAGACTACACTTGTTACATTTCTTTGTAGATTCACTGATGAGGGCCATTGATTAGGTGGCAGGGTCAACTCTACACTGACCATGAAAAACCAACAGCCACTAAGCTGGCTATCATGTAGTTTGATAACTACCTGGCATTCTAATTAGACTATTTAAAATCAACACTGGGATGTTATTCATGATGGTTAATATCTGTTGATTTACCATTCTTCTATTTCCAGGGGGAGAAATCCACACCTGTGGTATGAAAAATGCATGTGATAGGCTGTCAACAGTGTTTGTTTTCTGTTTTGAAAGACGCTGATGTGCCACAGATGCCAACGTACATTTCAGCATTCGAAATCCATATACTCGAATAAGAGCAACAGTGCTGATGCTGCCCAAGTAAGCAGGAGATGGCAGATGCCTACCGGGGAATACGCCGGAACCGCAGGCACAGCTTTAATCGGTAAATAAACATAAAGTAGCATTTTTATTGGGGATACAAACTTGTGAAAAGCACCTTCTATTCTTTCATGGTGGAGGGGCGGTGAGTGCAAGAGAGGGCTTGTACCTTTCATTTGAAGGCAGCGGGCATTAAATGCTATGCTAATCCATTAGCAACTTTTTGGTTAGAGACATTTTTCCTTTTAAAAACGCAGATGGTATATTCTTGTACTGCTCACAGTTGCTACTTTGGGCTCCTATAATTAAAGCAGTTGTGGATTATAAGGGGAAGGGACCTACTCGGCAGGGTGCACTTCAGTGATCAGAAACACGGCTCCTGACTTTTTCCACCAAGACAGTGTATGTATGGTGGGGTTGAATCTTTCCACCAAGATGGTGTATGTGTAGTGGGGTCAACCACATGCACAACGATCCCTAATGACAGTGCACGGGTGGGTACAGAGCTCTGGGGAAGAGACAATTCTGTTGAGGTTACCACTTGAGTACATGAGGGTGTAATAATGATATGAACACTTTGCTTTCTATACTAGTGTAATGAACATGCTAACTGAAAATCCTTAGGACTGGTGGTCAAATTCCATACATCAAGAATAGTGAAAGAGTTCCTATTTAGAAACTACTTTAACGGCTATTCTCTCATGGGGTCAACAGACAAAACTGTGTGCCAACTTTAATGAAGTTTTCGTTTATTTGGAGACAGCACATTAAGTAACACTTCCTTTCAGTAATTCATCTAAATGTCAAGAACTTTCAGGTTGCACATGATAATGATGCTCTCTCCACTCTTCTCTGTTTATGTGGAGATATTTGGGCAGTCTTTCCCATGGGTCATTTCTCCTTGGATCCCAACTCTGCAGTACCGCAAAGTGCAAGTATGCCCTCGGGACCTTGGCCAGAGCACCACCGCCCAATGTACATGGCTGATTTTCAAGACCTCTCTGCCTCCTCATGCCTGGTGCCTGGATGGTATCTTCCACTTCCCATCTTGTTGGCAAATGTCTGAGTTATGCTTTTCCTTTTTCTTTGTCTCTTTTCTTTCTAGAAAGCTCATGAGATCTTCATGCAAACTTCCCATGACCTTTCCTGGGGTCTCTGATTGGACACCGATACTTTTTTCTGTTAAAAGAAGTAGTTTTTCCCCACTGGCCAGTGCATTCCCCAAATGACAGTCAGTGGTGTTGTACAACATACATTTTATCCAAGCTTCTGCTTCCATGAAGTCATTCAGACAACAATAAAATATGAAAAATACTGTAGTATAAAGCTGGGAGGCACCTTTCGTATCAGCCTGTTTTTGATGTAGAGCCTACTGGGAGGGATAATGTAATCTTATTAGCTAAAGTGGTTGTCCTTGTCACTCTGGCAAATCAACAGTGACTTAGGAATGGTGCTTCTGTGAGAACCGAGAGGAAAAGCACGGCCTTTCAAGTGAAATGAGATAAATACTGTGAAAACCATCATACACACGTGGTTTGCAAAGCTCAAACTAAGACTAAGTAGGAGATTTGTCAAACTTGGGCTACTTATGACAGGCATCAACTTTTATTCAGAAAGTCAGGATTGCTAATTTGAACTCTGTGGTTCTAGGTTATAGCTTCTAATTGGATAAAGGAGATGGGAAGCTTGTAAGTATTTCTGGAATTCCTGGATAGATTTTTCTCTCTGAAATCAGAGTGAAACCATCTGAAGCAGTTGGCAATGCTGCCCAGCAGCTGCCTGAGCAGCAACTGCAACAGCTGGATCAATATCTCTACTGCTGGAACAAAGAGAACTGCCAAGACCCATGAAATGTCCAAGTAAGTGGAGGTCTGATGTTTGCACTCTAAAACCAAAATAGCGTCTAACATTTGTTTCCATAGGAAATGACATTAAGATTTCAAAATATTTCTGCTAAACATGCCATGGAAGAACCAGAACAGTAGTCTAGAGGCCAAAGCTACTATGTGCTACTTGAGTCGTATGATTTACAGTACACGGCTTAATGCTCTTGAATATAAGTGGCATTTAAAAATGGGGAAATGCTTGTAAATACACAAGACAGTAAAACTTTCAGAATCATTGAGTCTTAATCTATTCAACCAAGACCCATTGAATACCTGCTCTCAGTCAGATCCTTGGGGTGGTGGTACAGATACAGTTGTAAAAGGAAGAGAAAAAGCCCTTACCCAGTAGGGCATTACTCCAGTAGGAGCATTATTTCAATTTTTTCCATTTTATTCCTTAATTCAAGTGAATGATCTCTTACCCAAAATGCTAATAAAATATAAAATTTCATGAATGTTTATACATAACTGGGGTACTACACAGACATTAACACCTTTACTCCTCAAAATGAATCCACAAGGGAGGATTGTTTTGTTTTGTTTTTACCAGTACTGGGGAGTGAATGCGGGGCTTTTTTACTGAGCTACATCCCTGGACCTCTTTTGCTTCTCTGTTTCTTATTTGAGATGGTCTCGCTAAATCCCTAAATCCCCTAAGCTGGGCTGGAGCTCCTCTATCAGCCTCTCAGAGTGAGGGGGTTACAGGTGTGACCACCATGCCTGCCTACAAAATAGTCTGTGTTTTTGTTTTTTCTAAAAGAGAAAGTTAAGACCCAGAGAACAGAATCAACTTGCCAGAACTTCCACAGTTAGCCAGTGTCAGCACCAGGACTCAACCTCTGAGTCTGGGCCCTTCGCCCCTGTACTCTTGGCCTCCCCATTTATAAGCCATTCTGGGATGCAGTTGATAGATAGCTTTGATTATTTTATTTCTATTGATCTAAAAATTAAACATACTGATACTATGTTTTTAAAGAATAGCTTTCTGTTTATAAATTGGGTATATCACACCAGTAACAGATCCTGCATATTCCAGAAATATGCAGGCCATAAATGCTCTTAAAAATAAACACATACATCACAGTTCTCAAATCTAGTTCTGAATTTGGCAGTTAGAAAATAATCACACATAAAGTGTTCTCTCACCTCTAAGCCTGTATATCCAGTATCTATAGAATTAAATGCTCTTTATTTTGAAAAGTACACAGAACCTTGAGACCACACTGCAGGACCCCTGGGGTTATTAGCTTAAACTGTTGATTTTAGAGATAAGGAGTTAAGACTGGAAGAGGTTAAATGATTTTCCTCGGGCCACACTTGAGAGCTTTGTCTCACGTAGAGGCTTTGTAATATTCTCATTTGTTCTTTTAAGGCACCAAGCTGCAGTTTGTATAGAAAGCTGTAGGGAAGACAGCCGCAAAATTCTTTTCCTGGTAATCTTTGGAATATCTGGCACAAATATTATGACATAGACAGGTGAATTATCAGTCTTTTTTACCTGACAGTTGGGCTGTTTTAATGAAAGATATAAAGTCTCTTCAGAAGGGAGAGTGTTTCAATCCAACTACGGTACACAGTATGCAAAGCCAGTGGCAGTGCACTACAAACTATTAACTTGGGCCTTACACACACACACAACTATACATAGATAGATACATTTGAATATTGATGTTTGCCTCCTACTCCCCTGGAGATGTGAGGTAACTTTTTTCTCTGATTCTCCATTTTCCCATTTGTTAAAGTGGAGAGAGTTGTGCCCGTTGCTTAGATCGTGGTATGTCTTCAATAAGATGAATTCATTGTAACTTAATAAAAAGCATGGAAAACAAACACAAAAAACGAGTTCCTGTGCCCTCTGAGGTTTTCTAATTATTTTGGTTGAAAAGAGGAATAATGAACTCACAAAAACTAGAAATCACTTTGACACTTCATTTTGTACTTCTAAGCTTATTTACACAACTTGTTCCTCCTGCCCTAGTCTCTCACATTTTAGTAAAAGTACACCTGAAGAGTGAGTGACTCAATTTCTTTTCTTGATGACAGCAAAAAAAGACTGATAAATCTTTAACAGTTGGAAGTTATTCTACAGTGTGAAAAAAATCCTGCATTGTGCAGCTTAAAATAACTTTTGAAAGCACTCTGTGTACTTTTCCTCTCCTTGCATCTTACGTTCCACTCCTGCCAAGCCATCTGTTGTTCCCTGAGATGTCACCCATTTCCACACTGCCTCTCCAGTCTATGTCTCTTCCTCTGCTCAATGGCCTCTCCCTTCCTGTTCACTTCCCAGGCTCTGCCCTGCTGCTCTGTGCTACTGTAAAGTTCCTTGGAGGGCCACAGCTTTGCCTCCCTGCACACTGGGTGTGTGAGCACCACACAGAGGTCTGGACATGAAGAAGTGGGCCAGAGGAGCAGCTGAGGCAGTGCCATTCTTGTTTAAATGCTAACTGAACAAGAGCAGAAGGAACTGCGTTTGTGTAGCTGGGCACTGGTTCTTCAAAACAGTCAAAACACAGATTTGGTCATGTGTGGTTATCTTTCATGAAGGTTGAAGTTAAAAGACCAACCCTGACTTGGAGATATACTTGTGAAACTGCACCTCTAATATGTTGTACCAAGTTGTAAATCAAGATTTGACATTTTAATGTGAAATGTATGCATATTTGGTACTTGTCAAGTGCTTTTTTCATCTGTATAGTATCAGATACACGGTTGGCAATTATTGGTGTCTTTAAAAATAATACTATGTAATACTCAATTGGATTTAATATACTCAAATCTACTTTAAAATATTATATACCAGAAAATCACAGACCAAAACAATAACCCACGGTTACATGGGTAATACTGAAAATCAGCATTTTGTCTCTTTTTCGTCTCCACAATAGTTTCCTCACACTGTAATTTTTACTGCACATCAGAGCTGCTTGAGAACCCACAAGATGCTCACAACTGCATATGCAAAGAACAAAGCCTCTCCTAGATCTAGTGAAATGATCAAAATTACTCATAAAATGATTCATTGAAACCAGAAGTAAAAAGAATCGTTGATCATCTCAACGGGAAACTTTTACCTCCTCAATTTCTAAGGGAAGCAAACTGATAAAAAACAAGTCAAGCTGTTTGAAACCTGCCCCATTTTTGAAGCTTTAACTCCTGGCCCATTCTGGCGAGGCAGGCTGATGGACTCCTTCGCTTGGATCCATCAGTCCTTCATGGACCACTCAGGCCACATCCTTCACTCCGACAACACTATGTGTGTGTCTTTCCACTCTCCTAGAGGGGGAGAATCTCCTTAAGGACAAGAGATTATTTCTGAAGGATTTTCTTGTGACCCTGCTGTGCTGTATGTAGAGTTGACACATAAAAATATTTATTGGCTCCCCTTTGGTAACAAATGTCAAAGCAGGAATTGTAACCACAACAAGGAGTCTGTTTGGGGCAAGGCTTATTTGTACTGAAGGGAAACCTCAAGGCGAGAGTGCACGCAGGAAGGAGCAGAGAATGTTGAGGGGAATCCATGCAGAAGGGCTGTGCGAGGGACTAATTTTTCATTTGAAAAATAGATTGTCTCCTGTCCCCCAGGCTGGCTGCTGCTGTGCTGAGCTGAGCTATAGTAACCAGATTGGTTCATTAAAATATGGTCCCTTTAGTTCAACATGACTCATCTTTATGAAGCTGTGATTCTGGGAACTGAATGTGCTAGTTTTGCTACTCTCGTGACACACAAAAGAATAGCAGGAAGCTTAATTTTTAACGACTTCACGTTCAGTTTATTGCCACTGTATAGCTCAACCCCTGAATGGACTCCTCATCTAATAAAATCTGGTTAATACAAAGAACGGTTGGAGCAGTCCCTCTGAGCAATGGCCTACCCAAGTGCCTGGCACTGAACGTTGGTGACACTATTTTAAGGAAATCTTAGAGATACTGCAACAGTCCTCCCCTACTGCTCAGGGCCTCCTACCTCACTCCTCCGCTCCACTGTCCCGATTACGTGGCTTTTTGCTAAGTGTTACCCACATCTACATCCTCAGAATTTGAGCAGGTGCCTGTTATACAAAATGCTGAATTAACGAATGAAAATCTACTACCAAAGAGACCTGAAAGTCTGAGCCAAGTACTTGGATTCCTGTCTGTCTGAGACAGAGGCTGAGGGAGAGCAACCTTGGAGCTGGCAAGAATGACCTGGTCACTGTTGCCTTCAGCAATCAGATAGACAGGCTGGACGGCTGCTGCTTAGTAAATTCGGGGGTATTTTCCTTCGTGAGATCACTGCCTGGGGAAAGAAGGCACCTGGTTCAAAGTGCTCTCAAGTGCCTTGGCCATGGACGTGCAGCAAGTGTGTGTGTGTTTAGGGAGGGGACATCAGAGTAAGCTGAACTGGGAAAGTTACTGAACAGATTTCACAATGAGCTTGGTCTCAAAGTCACTGATGAGGGGCTGGGGAGATAGCTCAGTGGAATAAGTGCCTGCCTGGCAAGCGCAAGGTCCTGAGTTTGATCCCCAGTGCTGCAAAAACAAAAAGTCACTGATGAGCCTAAAACATGAGTCTGTAGCTAAATCTTACTGTAGGAGGGTATCACCACTTGGGTCCATTCAGATGCTACACACTTTGCTGACTGCATTCAAGAGTATCTACACCATAAAGTATGGACTAGTGACAGAGGTTTGTATTTCCTAATTACTGAAAATTCTGTTATGGTTTTTTATATAATCTGGCTTCTGGCCCTGCACTGGACTAAGAAGCTGCCTGGGAGATAAAAATAAATGTATTAAAAACATTCATAGATAGAAGAACCAGGTTGGAACAATTTACCTCAGAATCATGAAACAATAGCATCAGCAACAACCACAAAGCGATGGGAAAGTAAGTCAAAGGTCTGAAGGCTGCAGCTCATGGGCAGGGCCAGGCCTGAATTTCTGTGGGGCCGGAGTTTATGTAACCTGGGGAACCTTCCTCAGAGAGGAAGTGTAATGTGTGCACAATTATGCATAGAGGGTAGGAAGAACACAGGCCGGGTAAGGGGTTCTGAAGTTGCAACATGCCACTGGGGTGTGAAAGTCTCTGAACATGGCCATGGCCATTCTGCTCAGGCAGAATGACATCATCTATGGAAATGCTTTTTTGATAAGTCTAAGACTGGACGTGGAGGATGCATGGAAAAAGGACATGGGCAAAAAGGAGAAGAAGCCTTTGTAGCATTGATGGTGCTGTGTAACTGAACAGTGGCAGGGAACCAGAAGACAGGAGGAACAGACACAGAGCAGAAAGTCCTCATGGAGAAAAGACCCAAGAAAAGTGCTTGTCCCTGTGGGAACCGAAGTGCTGTTTACACCTGAGAATCCATTCTAGGCCCATCATTCTGTCATGCTAAAGGCCTATCATCCACAGGGCAGCTACTTCATTGCTAGAAAATTGCTACACAGTTGTGGAGCTCGGCCAGAGGAAACACAGTAAATGCCCGAGAACGTTTGCTGGCTCTCACGCTCCTCTTCCCACCTCACCTTCCTTTCTTCTCTCTCCTGCCCTCTTTCCCACTGTTCTTCCAAACAAGTTCAACCTACGAAGCACCATCGTAATTTGGATGAAACTTCTGTGACTTGTGCAACTTTGTAATTAACGTTCATCCAAACGCAGGTGGCATACACTTTCCAATTCAAAGATCTCCATTTCTTTTAGACATAACGTAGGCAGTTAGTCAGCTGGCTTGAGTCAGGCGAGATCTGAGAGTCACCCATCTGGATCAGTTGGAGACAACCATGTCCTTTCCTTCTGATGAAGAGAATGGGTTCCGGGCCGTGCTTCTCCTGTTATGCTCATAGGTGGGAGGCCTACATCATGAGTTTGTTGTGGGCACAAATAAGTCCTGCTCGTTTTTAAACTCTTTAATCTCTGATGTTTCCCTTAGCTCTTGACATTCAATAGGTGTTCAAGGAAATGCAAGCAGTGAGCAAAGAACGGAAGTGTTACTCCTTTTGCATTTTATGCAGACATGTTACAAACTAGGAGAAAACTAGGATGCTATGTGATGAAGCACCTGCTTCCCCTGCATTAGAGATTTCAAAATTGCAGACAGGATTTGGGGTATGCTGGTTTCGCAGAGAAGAATTACAGCCACCTTGAAAGTGGAGTGGGAAGATTTCTGAGGCTTTGCTTCCACATGGTATGGATAAAAGTTACTGAATCATGGTCTCAGTACCTCTGAGCCTACACTCGATACCAATTCAGTGAGGAATCCAAATGACCCCAAAACCACATTACTTGGGACATTTGTGAGAAATGTAAGTTCAACTCTATGCCACTTACCCACAGCAGCACCTGCCTTGTTCATATTTACCTTTAGCCAGGAAAACCACGAAAAACCCCTCCACACCTGGTGCTGTGTCTATGCAGAAGGAAGGAAATGATTTGCCAGTGCATCTCAGGAAAAAGAAATCTTTTCATGTTTGAAATCCTCCACATATTGAAAACTTCAACCATAGTATTCATATTCATTAACAAAAGCCACTTAAAATCTTAGGGTACTTAAGACTTAAAACTTTAGAAAACTTTAACTCTTCAATGTGAGGAAGTAACTTCTATTCCAACCCATAATCTCTGTTGGCTTTAGAGTTAAAGTAGCTCCACCCCTAAGTACACAAACCCACAGAATTAGCTTTGCCTCAACCCATGTAAAAGGCATGATAAGAGCTCCCCCTACTGGTGCTTAACACTTTTCCCACTTCAGGAATTGAGTCAGGAACAGCTTCTGTCAATACTAGGGTAAAAAAGAATTGCAATTTAAAGAGATGAAAAGCTAAACAAAATTTTAAGGACAAAACAACAACTCAAAGGCAAATCTTTTTATAGTAAAACAATCCCCTGGAAAGAAGACTACAGAACACGGATTTATAAATATTTGAGAATCTGTTTTAAGCCCCACCCAAGGTTAGTTGGGAAGAGTAAACTAAACAGTGAGCCTCTCAGTAAGGTCCTACAACCTCACACGCTGGAACAGCCACACAAACTTACTGCACTGATGCTTGCAGGATGACAGCAGAATGCCTCACCCCTCTGCTAAAAAAAAAAGCATATGTGAAAAGCCATAGGCTTTGGAGAAATAAATGAAGTATCACCGCAGAGGCTAGGTGGAGTCTCCATAATGGCTCTGGGGCTTGCTGCACTGGGAAGCGACTTCTGTTTTAACATCTGAACAGGGAGGCTGAAGGTGGGAGCTGTAGGTTCTGTATCACGAGCCACTCAAATTAGTTGTCTCCAGAGGAGAAAATCCAATGTGAGAAAATCAATGACAAATATAGGTAAAGTGCTACTGTGGGGACATTCACGCTGACAAAGCAGGAGAAACGCTACAAAGGTGTTGCTGGTGCTAAGCCGTTACAGAGAAAATATAATGGAAGAGATGGAGCGCCCACTCTCTGAGTCAGCAGAAGGGAGCTGTTTTGTGATATCTGCTATATTTGTATGGCTGCAATTTGATTGTATCTGATTCTGTTATCACAATCTGTTACAGGTCCTACATAGCATATAAATACGTAAAGCCATTTAAAGGCCACATTACGGGGTTCTCTATTTTTACATCTTACCTTTTATGGCCACACCAAGGATGATGCTTAAATTCTATAAATTTGAAACAGCACATGAAAAACAGAAACATTGATAGGTGCAGATTTTATTGAAAAGCCACCAGCTGAAAACTACAAAGTGATCTCAATGTACTTTCCTCTTGAAGTCTGAGGACATTACCTTAGATGACTACAGTAGGGTCAGTACATGGACGCTGGTTTGCTAAGTGCTGCTCTTTATGGGACATTTTTGCGTTTTCAGTGTAAATCTGTACATTCTTTGAATGTCCAATGCGTATGAAGAGTTGGGGGCTTGAAACTCTACACAGTGTTGGCTTTTTTCATCTCCATTTCCAAAGACTTCTTTCTTTGGCTTATAGCCCTGGTTCACACCGCTATCAACCCCGGAAGGAAGAGAATATAATTCAAGCTACCTTGGGCCACCAGGAGCTCTGCCACTGCCTCACCAAACCTACTGCTACCACTCTGGACAGGTCAGGGTCATCTTTTCCTGTTCCTCTAGAATTGCCCTTCATCCTCGCTTCTTGGCTTCTACTCTTGCTTTGTCTACCATTTGTCAAGAGATGCCAGGGCAATCTTTTGAAAATTTAAGCCAACTTACAGGACTGCCCTTCAAGTCCTGCGGACAAAACATGCATTTCTTACAATCCCTCATTCCTGTCACCATTCCCACGCACTGTGCTCAGGCTGAGTCTCTCTTCTCTCCGTCCCTGCTTGGCCCTGGGGACTGCTGTCAGCCTTGGCATTTGCTCTCCTCTTTCCTTTGAAACCCCTGACTCTGTGTCTTTTCCCACCTGCTCCTCTCTGATGATGGCTTCAGTGAAACCTCACTCTTCCCACAGAACCTTTGAATTATAGCAGTGGTTTTACTTTTTTCAGAGCATTACCACTCCCTGAAGTATTCTTGCTTATTTATTTGAGCTTAAAACATGGTGGCACAAAGTATATCATCCCATATTACCCATACAGAGCATGGAGAGCATATAACGTGGTTTTAAATACTATATCATCAATACTCACAGAGTGAATGCTGAGTAAAAAGTGTGTCTGTATACTTGTGCCACAGACAACTTGTGGGCCAAAGCCACTTCACACAAAATGAAAAGCATATATGCTTCTATGCTAAGTGCAAGATTTCTACTTCAAAGCAGTAGCTTACTCGCAAATTAATACCCACGACACTTTTAATTATAATTTTTAATTTGCACAACCACTACAAAGAAGGATAAATGTGAGTCATATATAGGAAAATGGACAAACCTTGAGACCATATAGTTAAGTGAAATAAATCAAACACAGAAGCTTAAACATCACATTGTTTCTCTTACATGAGAAACGCAGTCTAAAGAAATGAAACAGCAAAATAAAAAAACAGATAACTGAAAACAAAGAGCTATTTCACAAATAAGAAGGAAACCAAGCGGGGGGGTAAGAAGAATTAGGATGTGTTATGCACATGGACCAACTCCCCGGAGGAATGCAATTACTGTGTACTGCAAACATGGACTGATAAAAATTTAAGCTGAAAGTATATAACGTGTTGTACTTAACACAATAGAGAAAAGGGAAACTGTGGAGCCCTTGAAGCTCGAATTCAAACCCTGGCTTCATCTGACACCACAAAAGAATCAGCCTTTGTGTCTCTTCTACCTAGGACAATGGAGATCTGTTTTTCCTGGAAAATTATAACAAGCATTTAGTGGATGGTTATAAAATGCTTGATACATAGTAGATCCTCCTTAAGCGTCTCAGTAAAAAGCAGCATACATTCTTCTGTAGAGTGCTAACCAGGTTTACCCATAAAGGAAGGAGATAAACTGTGTGAACTTTAGTGATTCATATATATAAAAATTAGCATAGATGGGCTTTGTCAGTGTGTTATGGCTGCCCACTGTGAGAGCTATGAATCTAAAATTAATGTACTAGCGGAGCACTTTTTCATCTAGGCCCTTTCCTCCCTTAACAACCTCAGGGAGTAGTAAGCAACTATTGTATTTTTCTTTTGTGTGTCTTGTCCCAGAGGTACAGAAATTAGAGAATTTTGTCAAGCGGAATGCTCCCTCAGCACTGTTAGCAGATACTGTGTGCTAGAAATGTCAGAAATGGTACTTTTTAATTCTCTGATGTTTAGAGCTGGTGAGTACTCAGAAGAAGTTAGAAAACATATCTGAATTTAGAAAAACTTAGGTGTTGGTTGAAACAAGTACTTTTTTTGAGGCATTATTCAGTGTAACGCAGCCTCTTGCATGAATTCATCTGGCCAGTTCTCTAGGGTTCACTGACAAGGCTTTTGTTGTTTGCGATGGATTTGCTGAGATGAGAGAAACTCGTGTCTTGTTCCTATGCAGTGGGAGGGGTACAAGTGTTCACCTGATGCAGCTTCAGACTACTGGTGAAAATCCCAAAGTTTAAATTGTATCTATAAAAAAAAAGGTTGAGCGCAACTACACGATTCTCAGCCTAAACTTCCATCTTTTTCCAAGCATGCAGCATGTCTGCATTCCTGTCTCCTATCTTACCCTCCCGCCTCCCCCAGCCACTGCTCCCATGGACAGAGGCCAGAGACCAGAGACCAGAGGACAGTCACATGAGGGCCGCTAGGGCTGTCCAACATCAGCCCCCAGAAGCTTCTGTATTTTGTATATATATCGCCACAGACTCGTGACTCATCCAGAATTATACAAGAGTAAATGAAAGAGCTTGGAACATAGACTTTCTAAATATTTTCCTTATAATACATTATCTTTTTAAAAAATTACTCCCAAATATGCATTGAGACAGGTCAATTTTGGGGAAGAAGAATGAAGAGCTATTTCGAAGTAGTAAGACAGTATATTCTAGGAAGAGCTGATGTGACATTTCAAGCACAAGTCGAAGGCAACTGGCACCTCTGCGCGGGGTGGAACTTTCCCCACACTCCCTGTGCCTGGAACACAAGGGAGAGGGACCCCACTGAACCCCCAGGCGCCAGGCGCAAAGAGATGGGACAGGGCAGAGTTCGCCGACCTGAACAGTACAGATTGCTTATCCCTGTGATATTAATGCCATTAGGAGAAATATTTTTTGTCCAGTGCTTTTAAAAATATATCTTTTAAACAAAATTTAGCATAGTATTTACTGCAAGACTTCTCCATCTTACATGACTAGGGGTGACCATGTTTTTTTTTTGTTTGTTTGTTTTCAGAAATACTTTCCTGTGAACAGGAAATCCAGAATATACTGCAATGAGTCAGTCACTTACGTATGACTCTTTAAAAGAAGTCAAAATACAATGCGTTTCTCAACCACAGTTACTTGGGTAACCTTCGGGAGAATGGCATCTTAAGCCATGTGGGTTCCACAGAGCATCCTTTTAAAAGTGCCACAGCAGAGGAAGGCTGTCTCAACCTCGTGGTCAGCAGGATGAAACACTGATTTCAACCTCTGCCTTGTCTAGCAGGAATGACATCTATTTTTCCTAATGAAATACCTATTACCAGCATGAAATGGTATTGTAGAGGGGTGAGAAAAGTATGCATGATGATGTACTTAGGAATATATGTATGTTTTTCTTCTCAAAACATGTGTTGATGGTATAGGAATAACCAAGGAGAGAAGTGCGTTAAGTAACACTGAATATGTTAGCATGAAATGAAATGTTAAGAATCAGAATGCAGTAAACCAACATGGCACACCACGGTCTGAAGCTGCTTAACATTTTCACCCTTTTCCTCCTGTACTAGCCACTGATTTCTTCTTCTTCAAAATACTGAGCACCAGTTCTCTTCTTTGGACATTTTGCACTGAGCAGCCCTTTTTCTCTTCTTCCAGGTTTTTCTTCTAACTTGTCTCTCCGAATGCTCCTTTACATTCTGTGCAAGTATCTTTTATATCTGAGTACACTTCTGTCCCATAGCCCTTCCATGGAAAATGGGTGGGGGAGGATGATGTGTGCAAGGCAGAAGAGGTCCCACTCAAAGTTGCTGGAACGAGAGAGTCACTTCACTGATTTCTTGAGAGAAGATGGCTCTCTCAGCATCCCTATGCCCAGCGAAAGCTGAGAGCCATGAAGCAGGTCCTGGGAAGTAGGAATGGGTTACTGATTCAGACATATATGAATTAAATGCAGAATCAGAGTTGACCTCACTGGCTAGTCAGTTCTTTCAGCTTCCTTTAATTTAACCCCTATTTGCTAAGCATCCACGCCATGCCGTATTCAGGTCTGTGAACCTCTGCTGCCCAGGAGAGGGTTTATTCTAAAATTGTTTATTCTAGAATCTTTACCATGTCACAATGTCCTTCTCCACAAATCTTTGCATATTTCTTAAGGCTGAAGATTCCAGAATCTCTACTTTTCTTTCACTACACTTTAAGACCTTCTGAATCTGAGGATGTAATGTGAGTGTTTTATTTTCCAAGTAATATTACTTGGCGAGTAAAGTACACTTATATGCAGGAGTAATCACTGTAATTCCTTAAAATCTAAAAAAAAAGAAAAAAAAGAAAAAAAAAAGATAGGGTTTTTCCTCCCACTGGTTCAGTGTCAAATTAAATGAAGGCACCGAATGGGTTTCCAAATGGTTCTATTCTCTGACCCAAGTCAGTGGGTATTTTAATAAGTGATTTGGATGCAGAATAAAGTATTCACAAAGGATAAAATTACCTCAATTACCTACAAGCTAACAATAAGCCCACAATAACTTCATTTTTTTTCTCTGCACACCAACTTTCAGGGGAAGGAGGTAAATAACAAGTGAACAGTCGCTACACTGGTATCAGATTCTGGGGACTTTGGCAATAAAGGGAATGCAAAGGAAGCACCTCTGGGCTCAGCCTGCAACCCAGAGCTCCTCCTGGACTTCCTAGACATTCTGTATTTGCTGGCTATGAAACCTGCTGCTTATTTTTTGAGGCTTGTTTAATTTTGTGAGAATCACCGTCTCAACCACTAGAATAGATCATGCTTTTACTTTTTGTTGTTGCTCTTTAGACCTTTTCTACAAAGTTAAAATAATTCTAGTTAGTGTAGTACACCAAACTTTTCACATTCAGCTTTTAGAGTCTCACATAAATTAAACTGTAGCCCACAAGCTTGACTAGGAACACTTGGAAATTTAGGCATTTTAAAAATTTTAGTGTGAGAGCCTGACATGAGTAAATATTCAATGGGATCCTACTAAGCACTAGGTCTTGTTTCTGATAGAAGAGCATTAATAACAATTAGCCTCAGGCATATTTATACACAGATCATTTCAGTGAATCAGGTTGACAATACATAGGAGAATTGATGGCAGGTATTTAGCTGGACCATGGAGTGAAGAAAATCATCCTCCGTTAATTCTCTGAATAATATTTAGGCAACTATATGGACAGGGTTTTGAGAAGAAGGGGATTAGCAAATCACAGAGGTAGAACTCCATTCGATGGCGTCTCACAGTGACCTCGTCTCAGGCATGTTACTGAACTGCAAACCTGAGGTGATAAAGAGGAACAGTGACAATGTAGAGGTGAGGACGGGACCAACAGGTCACTGCGTGTCCTCACGGAGTCTGACTTACGTGGGGAGGGGTAGCCTCTGCTGGGTTGTCAGTGGGGTGTGATATGCCTACGTAAGTATTCTGTATGAATACTTCTGGCCGGGCAAGTCAGATAATTTTAGGCTGACAAGACTGGAAGCAGGCATACCTGTTAGGAGGGCTTTTTCCAATGCTACAGACACGAGCTATCCAGGTGCTGAAGCAGGGATTGGGGGAAGGTCTGGAGATACAGATCTGAGAACTACTCACAATGGAAAATCCACAGAGTGCACTGATTACCAGGATTGAACTTGCTTTATAACTCTGCCACATTCTATTTCAAAGCAGATCTCAGCATAAGGGAGCTCTCTTAGAGAAAGGCCAAGGGAGTTTCCTGAATCAATGCCGGAATTTGGTTGGGCAGCGTGGACTTCAAAGGGAGTGCGAGGCAGAACCTCCAGAATACGATTATTTAATCACATCCCACTACTGACGAGGCAGTAACATAACTACACAAATAATTCTTTTCACTGAACTGCCAGCTGTGTTTTTAATTATATTTAAAAATAACACCTACTTTCAAAGATAACCAAGTTCCAATTGCTACCATGGTACTCTTTTGAATACCTAACGATGTCCTCAACATTGTAGAACACTCTGGCTCTTAAGGAACGGATCAGCATTACAAGCCTGGAAGGGACCAGACAAGAAGACACAGGAGGAAGAGCCCGACAGAGCCTCCCACCAGGTCGCCAGGGCTCCTCTTCAGCCAGTGCACCAGAGGTCCTACTTGTCAGAGTTGTGTTTCTCTCTGAGTGTCATGGCCTCTACAGAGGACAAGCCAGAGGGCCTGGGAAGACCCCCCACTCTCTTAGTGTTTGTAAGATCGTGTGAAATCCCTCAATGTGGACAGGCCCGAATATGGGCAGTGTGCACAATATTGTGTAGATGCGATCACAGAGAACAGGCTGCCTCCAGGCCTGATCCCTCCAACGGGACCCCTGACTGTGGCCTTCACCAAAAGAAGGCAGTGCGAGAACAGATCCCTGGCCAGTAAAATGCCAGGGCAGAGAGCTGAGAACACAGCTGGAAAATGACATGGATCCAGGTTAAGTGAACAAGTTTTTGAAAGCATCTGGCCAACTGCAGTTAACTCCCTCTTCGTATTTTAAGAGGGATGTTAGCAACAAATATACAATTAAAAGACTTTTCAGAACTAGTTTGCCCATTGACAGGCACTGGAACAATTCTTTTGGTTTGACTCATTGAGTCAGGTTGCCAACATTATTTAAACATATTGTTTTCTATTTATCCCTGGATTTTTTAAGATCCCAAAGCTATAACAAGTGTGTAATTTACCAGAAAAAGTGAAATTGCTCTTTGTTAAGTACACATTGAAAATCATATGCTACAATATGTATTGTGCATTGAGTACAGTCAAAAACACTGTATTTTGAAAGTCAAATGTGAAGCCAATTCTGCGCAATTTGGCATGCACTGCAGCATGCAGGGATTCCTATGCATTTAACACTTTCTGGAAAGAAGCGGAAGTTTCTGCTTCTTGAAAATATAAAATCAGGAGAAGGGTATTGTACCTAAAACTTCCAATATGAAAATATCTTGAGATAAATAAAAATAGATTTGGTAGCAGCAAAATCTAGCCTGTTCAGTAAAAACCCATAGACTGGTTCCTTCAATGGGCAGCAGACTGTTAAGTCTGAGACAGGGGAGTCCTTCAGAGAGTACAGCACCAACCCATAGAAGTCGATGACACGCAGGGAACAGAAGCTGCACCTTTTCCTTGGCATCACAGAATCTCACCTGTTCCTCCCTAACTGCAACTCAGCACATTCAAACCACCGTCAGATCAGAGCACTGTCTTCTGCTCCAGATGCTCAGAAAGGCTCCCTGCTCACCCAAAAGCACAGCCAGATCCTGAAGCACAGCATGTCAGGTCACTACCAGGCTCATCCTCAAATAAGTAGCCTTGCAATCATTTCTTCCATCCTTGGTGCCCTTGAAATTTCCCACCCATGCATCTGCATCAGAGCTTTTCCATTCGCAGCTGCCTTCCCAGAAACCCTTCCTGGCTCATGTGCAGGGTTTGCTTTTTTATTCCCTTCTTATCTGGATCACACTATTTCCATTGTCCCTTCTGCCTCTCCCACAAGGAACTCACAGCCACATGACAGTCTAGTTTCCTTGCTTAGTTTACTAATTGTGTTTCTTTCCAAGGAATAATCTCTGCAAGGGCAGGATTCTGTCTGCATTGCTCCTTGTCATGTATTTTCAGGTCCCTACTGGAGGCCATGGTGCAATGTCTGCCTCTTTCCCTTCTCAGTCACTGACAGTTGTCTGTGGCTCCCAGCTGAGTGTCCAGATCTAGTCTGCAGCAGAAGGAAGCTGTTTGGTCTAAGATGTGCTCCCTCTGGGAGTTTTCCACCTGAATGGTGATCAATGGGGTGGGTGGGCTGTAATGGTCCAGCTGTGTCATTTCAACTGAGGTCCACTCATAAAGGTCATCTCATCTTCAAGATTTCACACGGGCTGCACTCTGGATTTATTTTTAACTGAAGCAATTGAAAATCTTGCTCTTCTGAATGTGACTTTCTTCTCCACAAATGCAATTCTTAAGAGTGTCAGTTTGTAAACTTCATGTGCACAAATCCAGCGTGGAATATTTCCTAGTAAAACTTGCCTCAGTCGCAAGTGAATTGAGAGTCTAATTACCCATCCAGTGTCACAGTGCTCATAAGTGGGGAGTCAGGATCAAATCCACAGAGCCTAGAGCATCACAGGTTGTTTTCATAGCTGCTGCCTCCTACCACCATACACTCTGTCTGTCTGTCTGTCTGTCTATCTATCATCTACCCATCTATAATTTTTTGAGATAAGGTGTAGCTGTCGTTACCCAGGCTATACTCAAACTCAAGACTCAAGCAATCATGCTGCCTCAGCCTCCCTAGCTCAAACTACAAGCCCACACCACCATGCCTAGTTCTTAATATATATATTTATAATAAATTTAAAGTATATAAGATACCTTAGAAGAAAGACTTATAGAAAAAGAATGGAAGTGGGGATAGAGAGGTAAAAGGGGAAAATAATAGAAGAGCATAAATGTCAGTCAATATTCTATGAACTGATGAGGCTGAGGGACTTAGTAGACACTAATGCAAACTCATAAAGTACTGAGCGCTAAAACGAATACAACATGATTTCAGATCTAAAAGCAACCGTGGAAGGTGGTTAAGAAGATAGGATAAAGTTTCACAGGATTGTTGGTAGAATGTATAACTGACTCCCCCAGAAGCTGAGGTCTAACATAGTCACTGCCAACAGCTGGGGCGAGAGGCAGGGCAACCGCGACGCCTGCCGCTTCCTTTCTCCTTGAACTCTGAGAACAGCTTAGTCACTACACTTAGTCTTGGGGTTGTGGAGAGATACTCAGTTTTTCTGATCTTCACCCACATATTAAAAGGCTGTTGTGATAAAGTGATAATGATACTTTTTAAAAATCATACATTTGAAAATAATTATGCACGAATATAGCCAGGCTTAATTTATATTTTGACATTGAGCAGAATTGTAGTACAATCTTCCCATTTTTTTTTTTTTTACAAGTTTCTTTCTAAAAAGCTCAGTTCCACTTACAGAAATGTCCCAATGTGTAGAGCTGAAATGGAATCCTCCCCGGTAACTGCAGAATAGCCCATCCGCTAATCCATCCTGTGTCACCGTTGTTGACTTCTATACATGCAATATGCCCGCCACTGTAGTTTCGAGAGTAATGATTTGCTGTTTTGAAATCTTTACTATTATTCCTTTGTATCTCTCTCGTGGATACAGTTCCCTCCCACGGATTGTTTCCATGCTGTTTTCCCGTTTCCCTTCAAGGAGCGGGACTTATGGTCTGCATTCCACATGGGGACTTGTACTGGATTCACAGGCTTATTATTGTCCCAGTGCCGATATTTCAAGTCACGGACTTAAAATTACCTATTAAACAATCTGAAATGCTAATTAAATTCTTCATAGAAATTGCATTCTTAGTTAAAAGTAAGAGGGAAAAGGGCACCAGGTAACATGCATGATTTTAATTCTACTTTTAATTTTTTTGAAGTTCAAGGATTTTCATTAGTTTATTATGAACATTTTCCTTATAAGTCGATATTATTCTATGTAACTGATAAAATAAATGAACCTCCAAGGAGACTAAAAGTGAAAATCTAATAGCTACCCTTTAAGCTAATTAAAAATCTAGGATGCAAATCTCTTGATTCATAATCCAAGCCATTTCTATCACTGCACATAATGATTAACTTTCCACATATAGGTTTTAAAACCCATATGGCTGATTCAGACAAAAGTTTGTAGCATCTATTTCACATTCCCAAGCAATCTTTAGACATTCAAAAAATTATTACTTCTCTATTGGATGAAAAACGAATTCTCATTTGTAAAATCGTACGCATGTGGGTGAGCAAACTGCCACAGAGCCACGGAGATAACAGAGGCTCTTCTCTCCTCCTTTTTCATTTTCCATTGTTCTCCCTGTGTGTCCCTCCTCCCGTCTGCTTCTGAAAGTTTGTGCCATTTTCAGATTCCCTGCATGGTCCTCACTCATTCTACTTCTATTTCACAGCTCCATGTCAACACCGCTTCTCTCTGAGATACGGAGAAAGCGAGATGGGTCCCAAAGCTGAGGCCAGGTTTCCACTGAGGTGTAGACGGCTGCATCCTCGTCTCCAGGAGGCACTGCAGCTCAGAGGTGCGCAAGAGCCAATGAGAGGCTAGGTTTCTGCTTTCTCCCAGTCTGGCTCGCCAGGGCAGACCCAGATGTTGCATGCTTTGTGGAGTTTAACGGATCAGTATCACAGCTGAAAACTGCTTACAATTGATATCTGTCAGACTCTGACTGCAAGGTGAACCCAGTGGAGAAAAAAGCCAGGGGGAAGCATACTGTAGCTGCCAGGACAAAGTGTGGCAGTACATGGGGGATGTGCTAACCCTGGTCAGGACAGAAAACGAGTATGGTAACCTGGAAGAAAAATTACTTAGTCTTATATAAGAATATTTTATGCAATGAATATTCAGTTCCTGGTTATTTACAGTACACTCAACATTTTATTTCTGCAGAGGATTATTCTTCTTTTCATAATTAGAATCATAATTTTTTCCCATTGTGTGCTGAGAATTTATATGTAATCTCTGTGAGTGTCAAGAACTGTTATATCCATTGTTACATTTCTAGAAATCTTGCCACAGCACCCAGGTGATATTATACTTGTTCTAGTCAACTAAATTCCTAAACACCAAGTTTGCATTACAAAAGAGATTTTTAAAAAGTGATTTTCAAGTTCCCAGACTTCCCAATTTTTAGCAATCCACATGATTGGAAATGGCACCCTAAGACTGAAAATTACTTGCTTTGTAATCCTTTCCTGTTCTACACAAAATATGTATGAAGTAAATGTTTTTTATGGACATCCTGAGTCATGTTATATGAAGATAATTTACACTGGATTTTTTTCACTAAATAAAAACAATATGTCAAGTGGTTTCTAAGCAAAATTTATCATAATAGCAATTGCTTGGATAAGTCACATGAAGCTGCATTTCCTTTATGTATATAATAGATGTAAGTTTAATTGTTTCTTGCTGTGCATACCTAATACCAATACCTAATACCAATCCGTCAAAGAATTTTCTTCGAACTACACAGCTATCCATACAGCTACAGTTCAAGTGTTCCCTTCCAGGCCATGAAATAAAAATATACCCACTGAATCTCTGGAGTGTGTCTCTGATATGTATTGTTTCTATAATTGCTATCGTCACACTGCCCATAAAATGCTCATAAAATTTAATTGTGGACTCTGTCTTCTGTACAGTAGAATAATACATTTACTATTACTTTAATACTTAAAATATGGTTTTCTTTTGCTGGACTTATTTTTCATTTTTTAGGAATCTCACAAAGGTTTCAACAATCCAGAAATATTTTATGGAAAGTATTCAAAGCCTTATTTTACAAAACACAGTGGAAAGACTTTGAAGAAAAAGCAAGGGTTAAAAATGACCCTTTAACCACCCACACACCTCTGGACTTCAGAAGCCTTCATAATGCTTTCTCTTCCTGCTGTATTTGTTGCCTAAGGAAGTCTGTGGGCAGATAAGAGGTTATTATGCCTCCCACACATGCCTGTTTTCTTATTTACAACATTAAATTTCTCTCTACATAAGAACTTAGAACACTAATCATTTTCTCTCAGTCACTTGCTCATCTATTCTAGAATCCAACCCGTGTACTGCCTTCCTGTAGCACACTTCACCGTTAGTTGTGGTTCACCCGGAGTCCTTTGCTCAAGCGTGAGTCTACCCCAGAAGCATGCTTGAAGAAGGGATAGCTTCCTAACCAAACATCCTGTTTGAAAACAGAATCCCATAGACAGCATGTCTTATGTCCAAAATTAATAATGCAGAGTTATCTTTTTTCTGTTATGAGTTTTCAGAGAAACACCTACAGAGGGATTCAGTTCCTGCAACGGGGAAGGCAGCCTACAATGTTTGGGGGCAGTGTTGGTCTCCTACTCTCTACAAGTCACCTTTCTGAATGAATGCACGGTCAGAGCATGCTAGACACACAGCAAATATGTCTTCCTGATACAGCGAACCATTGGAAAGGTTTCATCTGAATGAACAGATCAATAGTTAGAGATTTTAAACTCCCTATAAAATGTGCCCAAATGAGTTAATAAATTTTATGAAACCCTTATAGTCCTTTTACTTGCAGTAAAGATGTTCCCTCAAATGCACTAAATGACAGCTATGTCCTTGTGAAAATGGTTTAAGCTTAAATTATTTAAAAAATAACTAGGTCTAGTCTTCACTGCTAATTCAACAGTTATTCATTTTAAAAAATGTAGGCCAATTTTGTTTTTTCATAGAAGAGAGTTTTGTTTTCTTTATCAACACCTATATGTGTTACATTAAAATACAGTAAAAAGCTTGAAAAATTACAGGCCAATCTAAAAAAGAATAAAATGATGTGTTTTTAATGATTAGATTTGGTGGTTTAATAATATCATTTATGGTCATCACACATGATAAATGTTTTGCAAGTAAATTTGTTCACTATTCAGATCAATGCATTCTACTTGGGAATAAGGTGAACTTTCTGTCAAAGTAAGAAATCAGAACAATAACCATTGAATTCCACAAGTGCTTGCAAGTTGGACTCAAATGTTAACTAAACACTTGGCGGAGAATATGTTCTATAGACCCCAGTTAGAATAACCATGAGTAACACACATTGGTTTAGCAAAACAATCACAGGTTATCCATTCACTTTTGACTTCAAAGGAAACTTATTCTTGCCCCGCTGAAAATCTTGGTTATAAGAACTTTATAAAAATACAGAGTTACATCTGTCTTCTGCATGGTAGAACTAGGCACTCAAATATATTTTATGTAGAACTCAAGGAAAAGTGAATTGAACCTATGTATATTACTCTAATTCTAGTTATTAAGATTTCTGGCATCTTATAATAAAGAATATAAATAAAATTAAATCCTCTTTATTCTAAAACACAACAATATGTAGACTACAAAAAAGCAATAGAGTAAAAAAGAAACAAAAATCACTATTTTGTCCCTAATTTTACACAGTTTGTATAACTAAGAATAAATATACGTTACTAATTTTTTGAGAACACCAATTATTTCAAACTTAGAAGTGGTTTATATGCTCTATCATTTTCTAAAGTAAATACCTCTTCAGAAGTTGCTTTTTTTTGTTTTGTTTTACTTCAAATTAATATAAATCACCCATAATAGAAAGAAAGGGTAAGAAAGTGAAAGAAAATAGGGAAAATGGTTTCCAACTGATGCTTCACCCATATGCTATGAAGTTATAAATATTACATTCATGAGATTCAAATTGTTTCCTAAACAAAATCAGCCTTATTGAGCTCACAGAATAGCACAAGGAATCCAAAGTTTTAGTGCAGAATGCCACCAAGGAAGCACGAAACAATCACAGGGCTGGAAAGGATGCAGAGCTTTGCACAGAAACTACTTCCTTACAGAAGTAATATTGAAAAATTGGATTGATTTCTAAATATTCCAATGATAAATCATCTACTTAAGGAACCACCTTTCCCCTTTTTTCTATTTTCCTTGGGCTCATCTTTCCAAAGCTTCTTAGGATGTTTTCTTTAGAATATCATTGTAAGAAACCAGGGTAGGAGACAACTCAATTTCTTGCTGGTATGGAAAGACTATCCAAACACGGAGTGGTGGCCCAACCTCACACAGTGCTGGGATCCTTCCATCCTTGAGTACTGACTCCTGTTAAGTTTTACCTCTATGGAACCTCTACAGTCCATCAGGGGGCTCCCAGAACACTGTCTAGCTGAGGCTCACTCACATTAGTTGAAAGCTGTTAGTTATACACAGCAACTTGATATATTCAGTTTTCTCCAACCAGTAAAATGTGCACTACAGATCTGCACTTCCTGAGCCCAAATTCTTCTTTCAGCCACCTTTGATCAATCTCATTTAAAAACTAAAGTTAAAGTACAATCCTATTGTTATCTTCGAAGTGTGAAGTGTATGTAAAGCAGCAACAAGCGGTGTTTTTTCTTCTGTTGTTGTTGTTGTGGATGTTGTTGCTGTTGTTGATGTATGCCTGTTTTCTTTCTTGTCCTTGGATTTTTGGTTCTTGTGTTTTCTTTTTTTTTTTTTTTTTTTTTTTTTTTT
>PVLD010012641.1:0-59281 GCA_004027595.1 Dinomys branickii | reverse complement strand
AAAGTTACTGTGTTTTAACTTCAGGGGAGAAAAACACGGTACGTTTTGGAAAGGATTTTGAGATCATGAGAGTAGAGAGACAAGACTCAGGGAGCTGTATCAAAAATCCACAGTGGTGCCCCAAAGAGGGAATTAAGAGGGGCGACCCAGCCCCGGAACCTACTGCTGCCCTGCCAAGGTCTGCACTAAGAGAAGGGCGCCAAGGCAAAGGAGGTGCTTGGAACATGCGTGAGGTGAACAGTGTACAGAGGACCTCAAGCCTGGTCTTCAGTGTTCGATAGCTTTCTTCTTCAGAAAAGTGAACACAAATCATAATAATTTCCTTGCTACCAATTTTTTTACATGAAATGTAGAATAAAGTCTAAATTAAACCAAGCAATTTTAATAGGCAATGGTATATAACTTATTTATTTTTATTTTTGATTTTGAGATAGGGTCTCATTGTGCAGTTCAGGCTGGCCTTGAGCTCACTTTGTAGCCCAGGCTGGTCTTGAACTTACAATGATCCTCCTGCCTCAGCCTCCCAAGTGCTGGGATTACAGGCACATGCCAACATGCCAGGCTCTAAAGGTATATAATTTAAAAGACATAAAAAAATGTGATATGACAGTTGTAACAGCATGTTCTATGATATTTTACAAACTTACACAATAAAGCAACAAAAAGTTTGCCATACAACTTCACAAGGATGCCAAAACATTTCAATGGGGAAAGAACAGTTTGTTTTTTAATAAATGGTGTGTATCCATATGCAAAAGAATGCAGTTGAATCCTTCTTCACATAATAGATAAAAATTAATTCCAAATATAGCATAGCCTTGAATGTAAGAATTAAGACTACAGAACTCTCTTAGGACAGCATGGGAATACTTTTCATGACCACTTTTGTATTACATATAATGCCCAAAGGATCACCCACAAAAGAAGAGAGAAATTGCACTTCAGAATTAAAAACTTTTGTGCTGCAAAGAATACCACCAAGAAAGTGAAACGATGACCCATAGAATGAGAAAAAAATTATCTGTCTGATGAGTTGCAATTTGCTTCAAAATATAGAAAAGAAGTCTTGTATCTCAAAAATAAAAGCACAGAGGACCCTATTTAAAGTGGGCAAAGGATTTGAATAGACACTTCTTGAAATAAGGTCTCTCTAGGTCTCTAAGTAGTACAGGCTGAGCTCCAGCGTGGGATCCTCCTGCTTCAGGTAGCCTCCTAGAGCACTAGGATTACAGCCAGGTATCACTCTAGCTAAAGCCAAAGTTCAGTGATGCTTAATAGTGATGAATTGTTCTGATGTTTCAACATTGTTTTAAGAATGTAACTGTGCCCTAAGGTTGTTACTAATTCATAATAATTAGAATATTATGTATTCAATTGAGAACATTAGTAATTTTTTCTCTTTTCTACTTGAATTTCTCAGGTTTTTAATTTTTTTGCTGTGTGCACTAATGATATGTGATTATGAAGTACTCAAACTGAATAGAATGGTTCTTGTTTTATCAGATAACATTCATTGGAAAATATCTGTATATGTTAATATGTGATAGCTAGGTGTATGTTAATGTATCACTCAAACAAACTTTTAAAAATCTGAATGTCACACTATCGAGTAAATGCTAGTATTCTCACCATATAGTATATGCTTTTTCCTCATTTTATACTTCATCCAAAAGCAGAATGTACTTGTAAAGAAGAAGGTTCACAAATAGTCACTAAGAGCACAAAAAGATGCTCTACATTATTAAAGTTACTAGAAAAATATAAATAAATACTCTGAGAGGGCACCACATTGCACATACAGCCAAACAGTCTTGACCTACTGCAAACCAGCCATGTCCCCTTCAGGAAATTACTGAACTTGGGTTCTTGATCTATAAAGCAGAGGCTGTTAGAGCATGCTGCTCGTGGGTTTGTGAGGAGTAAACAAGGCAGTAGACATAAAACGCTGAGCACTGTGACTGGCAAATAAACACCATCCAAGTGACTTCTATTGTTAGTTCTCAAAACTCTTTTTTTCTTTTATACTAGTTTGATTTTGTTTTAAATAAGAAAGCTAATTCACATCCCTCAGACATTAGATGCCCTTAGTGTTTATCTGCAAGAAAAGTAAGGTGTCATCATAGTTTAGGAATTAAGGGACTGAAATGATCACAGCACAAATACAGAGGCTGGTCGTTGTAAGTCAAGATGCCTGGAGATGTTATGTAAGCAAATCCACGTACCTCAGCTTGTCATTTTGGTGAAGGCCAGCGGCAACGCCACACTTGGTACTGCTCAAAACCATTGATTCTCTCAGTATTGGGTTTGGTAAATATTAAAGGAGTACTCATTATGCAACAACCACTACCCTGGGAGCTCCATGACACATCAAATATTATCCTCATTTTATGGATTGGAAACGTTTATGTGTAGAGGGGTTGTGTTCTTTACCAAAAGCCCAGTATTGTCAAGGGGCTCAGGTAGTTTCAGATCACTGGTCTGAGTCCAAAGTGGATGCTCTGAATCAGTCAGCTTGTTTTTTTGACTATGCGAATGAGAACCGAGATTGCTTCTATCCAGTACTTGCTCTACGCTGGGTACTTTTTATGCATGAGTTTGTGTGTTCCCAACCATCTCTCTGTGAGGTTGATGTTCTATCTCTCCAGTGGATACACATGTAAAGGAAGAGGTAAGTCCTGTCTGGGTCAGCACGGTGGAAGTTGAGCAGAGCTAGTGTACGAACCCAGGTCCACCCACTCGGGTACCCATCCTGCCTGTTAGCTGTCCCTGTCATGAGGTTCCTGGGATGAGTCTAATGTGTCTCTGGGATCTGCCTTCCTCATTCCTTCCCCAAGGACACAATGTCTGCCTGATCCCCTGACCAGTAGGACCTGGTCTGTGTCTCTGTCTCTTTCTCTGCAATGTAAACTCTTACACGTGCATGCCGAGATTTCAGCATCCATTTCTGGACAGCTCATTTCCATGAGCTTCACCCTCTCTCCACTACATGGTCAATCACTAGCTTCTTTTCTTTCCAAGACACAATTTTCGCTATTTCTCCATCACTTAAGAACATACAATGTCTTTGGCACGATATCCACATTCTTACCTGTGGTGGCCTCCACAATCCATTCTGTGCTGTGGCTTTTGCGTGGTTTGAAGACTCCCCAAGAGTCCTCTATGCTAGGAACTCAATCCCCAGTGTTGTTCTACAGGTGAAAGTGGAACCTTTAAGCCATACGTTGCTATGGGTGTGGCCTTAGGAGGGGCTGTGGGACCTGGTCTGTGTGTCTGTCTCTCTTTCTCTGACTCCTGGTTTAGCAATGTAAGCTTTTACACTCTCTCTCTCTCTCTCCCTCTCTCTCCTGCTACCCTTGACAGGAGCCAAATCAATATTGCCACCACAACCACCCTACCCAATCTTACACTTCAAACCTCCAAAAAGCAAGTAAAATAATCCTCTTTTTCTCTCTAAGTAACCCATGTCTGGCATTTTATTATAGTGATGAAAAGCTGGCTAATGTACCTCTAGCTCTGGCTGTACACTAGAATAACGTGGGGGACTTTTAACAATTCTGTTGCTCAGACTATATTCTGGACCAATAAAATCAGCATCCTCAAGAGTGGAACCCAGGCATCAGCATTTTTAGAATGTGCCTGTATGAGCCTAATGTGTAATCAAGACTGAAAAACATGGAGAAACACCAGCCAGCTCCACAAGTTCAGTTTCCCTCGTACTGGATGACCCAGTCTCTTCACTGCCCTTCATTTCGGTCATCTCTTTTTCCACTGTAAGCTCTGGTGAGACTGTGTTCACAGACAATGCGTTTTCCCTTCTTCTGGTTACTCAAGCCTCCTGGCCTATCAAACCTCCCCACTCTGTCCACTTGCCCCTCTGTCCCTGGACATGCTGGCCTCTGAACAAATTGAATCTCCATATGCACTCGTAGTCCAGAGAGTATACCTGAGCACACAGTAATACAGTGCTTTTCTCCCTCTCTAACCATAAGTATTGATCTGCAGTTTTTCCAGCTGTATAAAATACCAGGGTCGAGTTATTCTTCTGTACACACTCTTATTCTGTTGATGCTCCTTCTCCTGAGCGCTCAATAACTTGCCACCTTGGAGACCTTATTTGCGTGTTTGTTTCCTCTTTTTGAAATCGTGTCTACCCACTCTTGCCCTGGCTGCCTCTGAGTCTGACACTACTCTTCATTCCTTCAAAGACACTCCATTTTCACTGCTCCATACTAAGGCCTTTAAATTCTGTACCTTCCAACCTCACCAAAGTCTACTGTATTCATCATTCAAGGCTTCCCCCTCTCTTAACTTATCCATGGTTCTTCTCTCATGAGACAGAACTAACGGCGCTGCCACTCCTGTTCCTACTGTGCTTTAGTTTTGCCAGTTATGTGGCATTTATCCCACAGATCAGAGTTGGAAGGACTCTGCTGATCTTACATATGAGAGGATGGTAGATGTGCATATTATAAAACAGTGGATCATTCAAATGTAAAGCAAGACTTCCAACACCATGCTTTCTGAGTGTGAAAACGATGTGCTCGTAATGAGAAGGTCCATCTCTTTGATTCAGAACATCACCGGGTGGGGGACTGGCCAGTGGAAGACCCCCATCCCATACACGTTAGTTTGTGTACAAGTCACGTGCATAGGTATGTCCTGGCTTCCTTTCCATACAAACTGCTTAGAAAGGAACTGGTGGACAGTCCGGATGTGCAAAGTCTGTCCCTGCCTTTGAAGCCCATCATTGATCAGAGATAGAGACCTCTGCTCTGACAACACGGCAAATTGGAAAGCATACTGCCTTAAGTAGGCCCACGCAGTCACAATTTCTTTTCTTTTAAATTCAGATTCAAAACAACCTAGGAATTGTCAATTTTAAAAAATGATCAAGAGAAGCTGTGACAAATAGGAATTCCACACTCAGGAGGATTTTATCCACAAGGGGTTCCAGAACCCTCCTCTGAGAAATGTACCTTTTATATAGGGGACTGAGAAGTTAATTGCCTGTGTCAGAATCAAATTGAGGCATGGCTGCTGCTATAAACATTGATGAGCTGAATTTTCTAACCTTGAGCTTGCCATTCTCCCATCTCCACCCTAGCACATCATAATAATGACAACAGGTGATGAGGAGAGGGAGTGTGCAGTGTGCACTTGGGGATCTTTTGAGAATCTCTTGATCAGGAATTCAACAACGCATAAAACACTGACCAATTGGTTTCCCTTTTGTAGCTAAAAACTCAGTTTCTTACTCTAAAGTCCCTTCAAAATATCCCAGAACAGGACTCGAAGTTCCCTTTCTAACATGTGACATCAGTGAACCTGCAGATTTTAGAACATAGTTCATATTCCTTTCTCATCTCAGTCTGGTGAATCTTTCCCCATTTTGTCAAAGTTCAGGAAGGTTAAAACCCAGGTTTTGTCTCAACAAGCACTCTCACGGTGTGACTTGCCATGATTCGTCTGTAATACCTCTGCAGTTGTCACCAAGTTTGTCCAGGCTGACAAATCTTCAGTAACGAAGATGGATGCATGTGGATTGAGGTAGTGTTTGACTAAGGGAGGGCAGGAAGATGTGCAGAGGCAGGGATGGAACTCCCAGGAGAGGCGGGATATGAATTTGTTTAGAAATGGATAAATTCTGAATACTTGGGGAAGAGAAAATGATTCCAGATAGGAAGGATGGCAAGGGCAAGGATTGAGGGGAAGGCAGAAAGAAAGACGTCACACTAAGTGTCAGGCACAGTCGCTTGGCTACCGATAGGGGCTGAATTGTGTTCCTTTACCTAATTCACATGTGATGTTCTCATCCTCAGAACCTCAGAACGTGGTTCCATCTGTATTTGCACCATCAAAGGGGGTAAGTTGAAAGAAGGCCATTAGCCGGGTGTGGCCTGTAATCCCAGCACTTGAAAGGCTGAGGTAGGAGGATCAGGGCAAGTTTGAGGTCAGCCTGAGCTCCAAATTGAGTTCAAGGCCAGTGTGAACTGCATAGCAAAACCCTGTCTCAAAAAGACAAGAAAAGAAAGAAAGAAAGAAAGAAAGAAAGAAAGAAAGAAAGAAAGAAAGAAAGAAAGAAAGAAAGAAAGAAAAAAGGAAATAAAATGGAGGTCATTAGGATGGTCCCTATCCCAGTCTGATGATGTCTTTATAAGACACAAAGGAGAGACCATGTGATACAGGGTAAGAAGATAAATGTCCTCAAGCCAAGGAGAGAGGTCTTAGATGAAACCAGCACTGCTGGCACCTTGATCTTAGACTTCTCTCTTTCAGCAAGGGAGAAAACACATTTTTATCGTTTAGTTATTCAACCCCTGTTATTTTGCTGCAGCAGCCCTGGCAGGTGAACCCACCCACCACAGAACCTTCCCTCCCTCTTCCCGCCTCGCAGATCCCACCCTCCACACAAGCCCCCACTTGTCTTTGCATACAGAGGTGGACCGCAGAGCAAGCCTCTCACGGGGGTTCTGTGAAGGGCAGCCGCTATGGCGAGCAAGGAGCATCACACAAAGAAAAGTCTTCTTAAACCCATGGCCCGGGAAAGACACAACCCTGGGCCTTGCTGTGACCACTTTTATACCAATGCGGGCAGGGAAGAAAGTTATAGAGCAGCTCCTCCAGTGCCTTTAGCAATGCCGAGACATTGAGCCAGCTTGGTAACTGCCCTCCCTCCATTTCTTGTGCAGGGAGACCTGCTGCCCACAGCCGTGCTGGGTAGGGTCACCAGCTGCTGGGTCTTGGGAGGACAAGAAACCAGCCAACGGGAAAGATGAAGTTAGGGACACCAGTGAGACCCAAATTTTGGAAAAAGATTTTTGAATTTTTTTGGAGAAAGTAATGTAGGAATGTGAGGAAAGGAGAGTTAAAGGCAAATTCTAGATGTCTAACTAGACACCTATAAAGAACACGGTTGCCTTTCTCCTACGGATGGGAGACCTCTGAGTCTCCCAAAGCCAGCCCTTGAATTTCCTACGTGGGTTAGTGAGGGATCGGCTTGCTAGGAGGAGGGATTGTTCTCCAGGACTGCTGAGGGGCACTGGCCAGGGGGAAGTGATTCAAAGGAGACTTGCACAGGAATCCCACGGGCAGGGCTGTCAGGCAATGTTAACAGCTGCTCTCATAGTAGATCCATTCATGTCAGAACTCAAGCCTGGAAACCAGTGCTGGAAGGATATTCATATGGGCTCTGGTCATGTGGTGCCACTTTTATAATAATTCAAAAACGATTTCTAGAGCTGCAAAATCTTGTAAGCATTAATTTTATATAGCTTTCCTGTGATCATCTCACACTTGATTTTGTATTTAAGTGTCCCACTAACCTTGCCAAGTCACCTGACCTCTCAGCACTGCAAAGGCCTCAGTAATAGCAGGGGTTTTGACTACAACAGTGGCCTTTCATTCTTCCTTCCTTCCCTCTTTGTTTCTTCCTCTTTTCCTTTCTACCTTTCTTCCTTCCTGTTATGGTTTGTGTCTGGATGTCCCACCAAATCCTCATGCAGTCATGGGGCAGGCTTTTAGAGTTTATGATTGATCCATGGTCCAACTCTGGGATTATGGGTGTGAGCGCTACACCCACCCTGGGGCAGATAGTTTGCATACAACGTAAGGGAGGGAAAGAGGCTGCTTGCTGCCACTCCTCCCTTTTGCTCTGGTTGCTTTTGCTGTGTTCTGCTGCCAGGAACTGTTGCCCTCTGCCATGTGCCACTCTGCCTTGGAGCCAGCGGATTGTGGACTGAAACCTCCAAAGACTATGAGATCAATAAACCTTTCCTTCCTTAATTCTGGGATTTGGGTATTTTGTCTCAGCAGTGAGAAAAAACTAACTGAGACTCTTTCTTTCTTCTTTCCTTCCTTCCTTCCTTCCTTCCTTCCTTCCTTCCTTCCTTCCCTTCCTTCCTTTCTTTCCTTTCTTTCTTTCTTCTTTCTCTTTTCTTCTTTTTTCCCAGAGCAGAAACTTTTGTTCTTGAAGTAAATAATAATCAAACACTAAATATCTAACAATAAAGGTACTACTAATAATTCACAATCCATGGCATGATTAGCATCTGCCAAACATTTGTTAAGTATTCTTTTCATTTTAATTGTTTTTTAAAATTTTTTTTATTTTTTAAAGTATAAAAGAAAAAGAGAAACAACAAAAAAAGAGGAAAACATTAACAAAGAGACACAAAGTAGCACAAGAACAGTACAATCAAAACTGAATTATAGACAAAGCAATAGGGAACCAACAATGGTTGTTGTATTACATATTGATAACTTCAAAGTGTGTGCTCAGGAAAACACAGGTAGACACACAAGACTGATCAAATAACCAGTCATCAATTATTCCTTACCATAAAGCAACATAAGACAATAGTGGAACCATGTTAGCCATCCTGCACATATATACATACATACATACATATTTGCCTCTTCCTTTTCTCCTTTCCCTCATCCCATCTGTTCTTTACTTTTGAACAGATTCCCTTCACACCTCCTAATTTATATTCCCACCCTCAGGTTCTTACACCAGTGACACAATATGTTACTTGCATATGTACCTTTGATTTATTTCACTTATGAGTATGGTGTCTAATTGTGACCATTTGCCTACAAAAGCCCCAAATCTGTCCCTCTTTATAGCTGAGTAATATTCCATTATATAAAAATGCCACAGTTTTTTTATCCAGTCCTCTGTGGATGGACATTTGGGTTGCTTCCACAATTTAGCTATTACAAATTGCCTTGCTATAAACATGGGTGCACATATGTCATGGTGATATGATGTTTTCAGATCTTCTGGGAAAATACCCAGAAGGGGAATAGCTGGTTTGAATGGAACCTCTAGACCTAGTTTGCTGAGAAATCTCCAAACTGCTCTCCACAGTGGTTTCACCAGTCTTACCACCAGCAGTGCAGAAGAGCCCCTATTTCTCTACAGCCTCGCCAGCATTTGTTATTGGATGATTTCTTAAAACTGGCCACTCTTACTGGGGTGACATGAAATATCAATGTTGTTTTTATTTGCATTTCTCAAATGACTAAAGATGTAGAACATTTTCTCATATATTTATTTGCCATTTGTATTTCTTTATCTGAGAAGTGTGTATTCATCTCAGATGCCCATTTCTGGATTGGGTCTTTGAATTTGGACAGGTTCACGTTTTTTAATTCTTTGTATGTTCTAGATTGAAGACCTTTGTCCAAGTGACAGCCAGCTAGGATTTTTTCCCAATCTGTGGGTTTTCTTTTTAGTCTGCTGGTGATTTCTTTAGATGTGCAAAAACTTTTCAGTAAGATGCGGTCCCAGTTACTGATTATTTGAAGTGTTTCCCTTGCAGTTTCATTTTTTTTTCATGAACTCTCTGCCTACTCCTATGTCTTCAAGATTTTTACCTACTTTCTCTTCCAATAGGTTTAGTGCTTCTGTTTTAATATTGAGATCTGTGATCCATTTTGACTTGAGTTTGGTGCATGGTGATAGACTTGGGTCTATTTTCAGTTTTTGGCAAGAGGCAAGCCAATTTTTCCAACACCATTTTTTAAACAAGCTATCTTTTCTCCAGTGAGCTTGTTTGGCCCCTTTGTCAAATATTAGGTGGCTGAGTATGTTTTTGGTTGTGGATGCATGCTCTAGTCTGTTCCATTGATCCTTAGGTCTGCTTTTTACCCAGTACCAGGTAGATTTTATTACAGTAGCTTTGTAGTATAATTTCAGGTCAGGGATTGTGATTCCACCTGACTTGTCCTTGTTGCCCAGGATTGCTTTTGCTATTCTGGGTCTCTTCTGGTCCCAGGTGAATTGAAGGCATGCTTTCTCTAGATCTGTGATGTATGCTAATGGTATTTTAATGGGAATTGCATTGAATCTATACAATTTTGGTAGTATGGCCATTTTCACAATGTTGGTTCTTCCTAACCATGAGCAGGGGATGTTTTTTCTATTTATTGAAATCCTCTTTGATCTCTTTTTACAGAGTACTATAGTTTTCACTGAACAAATCTTTCATACCCTTTGTTAGGTTGATTCCTAAATATTTCAATTTCTTGGATGCTATTGTAAAAGGTATTGTTTCCTTAATTTCTCTCTCAGTCTGTTTGTTGTTCATGTATAAGAATGCTATTGATTTTTGGGTGTTGACTTTGTATCCAACTACTCTGCTGAATTTTTCAAGTAATTCCAGGAGATTTCTTGTGGAGTTTTTGGGGTACTCCATGTATAGTACCATGTCATCTGCAAATAGTGATAGTTTTACTTCTTCCTTTCCTATCCTTATTCCTTTTATTTCTCTCTCTTGTCTAATTGCTCTGGCTAATACTTCCAGAACTATGTTGAATAGGAGTAGTGACAGTGGACATCCTTGTCTTCTTCCTGACTTTAAAGTGAAAGCTTTCAGTTTTTGTCCATTTAGTATGATGTTGGCTGTTGGTTTGTCATAAATGGTTTTGATCAGATTCAGGTAGAGGCCATCTCTTCCTATTTTTTCTAGGGTTTTTAACATGAATGCATGTTGGACTTTATCAAAAGCTTTTTCTGCATCTATTGAGGTGATCATGTGGTCTTTGTTTTTGGCTCTATTGATATGATGTGTTACATTAATTGATTTGCAAATATTGAACCATCCCTGCATTCCTGGAATTAATCCAACCTGGTCATGGTGTATAATTTTCCTTATGATTCGCTACATTCTATTTGCTAGTATTTTGTTGAGTATCTTTGCATCTATGTTCATTAGGGAGATTGGCCTATAGTTCTCTTTCTTGGTTGGGTCCTTCTCTGATTTTGGTATAATACTTGCCTCCAGAAATGAGTTAGGGAGAGTTGCTTCCTTTTCAATTTCATTAAAGAGTTTGAGGAGTGTTGGCATTAAATCTTCTCTGAATGTTTTATACAATTCTGCTATGAATCCATCAGGGGCTGGGCTTTTCTTTGTTGGTAAGTTTTTAATGACATTTTCAATCTCATTAATTGATATTGGGTTGTTCAGGACTTTTGTATCTTCCTGATTCAATTTTGGTAATTTGTACATTTCTAGGAATCTGTCCATTTCTTCTGAGTTTTCTATCCTAAGGGAGTAAAGATTTTCAAAGTAGGTATTAATGATCTTTTGAATTTCTGTGGGATCTGTAGTGATTTAATCCTTTTCATTCCTTATTGCATGAATTTGAGTTCTTTCCTTTCTTTTTTTGATAAGGTTGGCTAGAAGTTTATCAATTTTATTTATTCTTTTGAAAAACCAACTCTTTGATTCATTTATTTAATTCTTAATAATACTATAAAACTGGAATTTTTTTTCATTCCCATTCTACAGATGAAGAATCTGAGGTACAAAGAGGTTAAGAAATATACCCAAGGCAACAAAGCTAGGACAGGGCAGGCGGCCTGCTCACTGTCCAGTCGTGGCTCTTAAGCCCCATGCTAAATATAAATTCTGTTTGGTTTGTACTTGAATATGAGGGTGGTGTGGCATGTGTGTGTGTGTGTGTGTGTGTGTGTGTGTGTGTGTGTGTGGTGTGTTGAAGGAAGAGGTATTTGAACTTGGTGCCTTCCCTTCAGTGCCTAAGGAAGTCTTTATGGCACCCTGTAGGGACCTAGGAATCCCAGAATGAAAACCCACTCATCTACCCAATCTCCAAGGCAGTAATTCTTACCGGGCAGTCAGAAGAGCAGAAATCTGCCTGGATCTTGTGAGGTGATTGATACAGCTTAGAATAAAGCAGGATATTGTCCCACTGTTTTGACTAATTTTTAATCGCAGATTTCAACTTATTTTAAAATTAAATTAGTATGAATACTTTAATAATCATAAGATCACAATGTTAAAACAAAAATACTTAAATCTGCTGGAAGGTAAAATAGGTAAAACTCTTGAAGACATAGGTGTAGGTAAGGACTTTCTGAATAGAACTCTAAGAGCGTGAGAAGTAATACTGAGAATCAACAAATGGGATCATAGAAAATTAAAAAGCTTCTGCACACCAATGGAGGCAACCCACAGAGTGGAGAGACAACCTACAGAATGGGAAAAACATTTTGCTAACTACTCTTCAAAGAACTAACATCAAGAATACAAAGAACTCAGAAAACTTGGATCCCCAAAATAAAAGACTGAAGTGAAAAACAGGCAACTGAAATGAATACACACTTCTCAGAAGTACATATGGGCTATAAACACAAGAAAAAAATATTTGACATCGCTGGTCATTAGATAAGTGCAAATTACAACTACATTGAAATATCATTTTATCCCAGAAAGAATGGCTAACATGAAAAAATCTAATAATAACAAATGCTGGTGAGGATGTGGGGGAAAAGGAGCTCTTCTCCATTGTGGGTGGGAGTGTAAACAAGTACAATCACTATGGAAATCTGTGGAGATTCCTCAAAAGACAAAAAATGGAAATGCTATTGAACACTGCTATTCCTTTCCTATGTGTCTTCCCAAAAGTGTTTAAGTTATTATGTTACAGGGATACACACATACCTATGTTTACAGCAGCTGGATCTTGGGAATAGTTCACATATTCATCAGTAGAGGAGTAGAAAAGAAAATGTGCTGTTTATACATAGTGGAATACTACTCTGACATAAAGAAGGATCAACTTGAGGCATTGGTATGCAGATGGGTGCATCTTGAGGACATAATGCTAAGAGAAATGTGAGTGAAGGTCACAGGGCTTTTCTTACATGAGAAACTATATGTATTCACATGTTGCTCTCTTTATATATAATATATACTTTATTATTTTATATTTATATAATATATAGAGAGAGCAAGAAAGAGAACAAAACAGAAGGCTGGTTCAAAAGAAAGAAAAACTGGGAAGAGGCAAAGTAAGGAAGGGGGAAAATGATAAAAGAAGAATAAAGTGGGAACCAAGCTTTGTTAATGAGAGAAAGAGCGGTTAAAGGGGTGGCAGGGGACTGGAAAGCAAAAAAGAGGAAACAGGATACATCATGTACAGGTACAAATTCCCTGTGATGGATGTGATCATCGTGTGTGTCTAAATTGTACCAACAAACTTAATAAAAATCTTCTAGAGATAAATGTTAATTTGTTTTATTTATATTTCTAGTCTCTTTTTGTTCATCAGAAAGTTTTGTCCTTTTGTCTACCTCTTTTTTATAAGAGACGAGTCTGTTTTCACCTATGACTTGTTCTCTGAGTAACACTTGGGCATTTTGTAAGATCATGATATATATAGGATATTAACCATTATTATTCTCTATTTTCTTGTGGGGTTTTTTTTTTTTTTCCAGAGAAATAGGACTGGTTTTTGTCCTGTATTGTCTTTGTTAATATCTACTTGTGTTGCATTAAAATAAAAAATACACCAAATAAAATAATAAAAAATAATAGTCAGTTGAAGATCATGCACATATACATGAGCATGGGCTGCAAAATGTGGAGAAACACTGATTAGGAGGCTCTTTAGATCTCTAAAGTTTACTTTCCCTGGTTCTACCATCTGCTTATTTTCTGCTCATTTTCTTTTTTCTTTTTGAATATTTTCCAATTTTAGTGCAAAATGGTACATAATTCTTCTAATGATCTGTTTATTATTTATTTATTAGTTTATTATTTATTTATTTATCTTTTTGAGGCAGGATCTCACTAGGTAGCCGGGCTGGCCTTGAACTTGCAGTGATTCTCTTACCTCAGCCTCCTGAGTGCTGGGATTACAGGAGTGTTCCAGCATGCCTGGCCTGATCTATTTATTTTTTTAACTTTATTTTTCAGTAGTACGTGTTTGTCATACATTCCTGCTCATTTTGACCTCTCGTTGTGGCAGGTGTGGGGAGTCAGACGCTCTAACTTGGACCAACCAATAAGATGGAGATCTGTGTGGCCCATTGACCACTGGCTGACAGGAGGGCAAAAACTACTGTAAGAGTTCGCATTTGTTGCACCCTTAACTATGTGCCAAAACAACAACAATGGTTAAGTGTGTGCATGTGTGTGCACATGCATGCCCTGGCTGAATCCACAACAACAAAGGTAGGTGTGCATGTGTGCGCATGCACATGCCCTGGCTGAATCCTCATGGACACCCAAGCACCCCCTGTGTGCCAGGGAGCATCACAGCAAGGGATCTTTCCTGAGCTGCAGCCAGAGAGCGGCAACCCCCGGTCTTTCCCATTGCCCTGCTGCACATGTCTAAGAACACACACCTCGCGACATGCGAGCCTGATTCCCTTTGCTGCCCAGAGCGAAGTACAAGCTCCCAGAGAATAGGAACTTTGTCTCGTAACTCTGTGTCTTCAACACTTAGCATCGAACAGGCACTCGATAAATACCTGCTCCACACTGGCAGACACTCACCTGCCAAAATGTGTCTGAAGCCTGTGCCCCATGTGATCACTTCCAATTTAGAAACTAGAAAAGCTAGGTGTTGTCCCAGTTTGCTAGGTTCTGAGGATGAAATTCTCTCTGACTTTATAAAGTTGTATGACAAGCAAGCTCTATGAGGAACAGATCCCTGGAGCTTCTGCAGCCATTTTGTGATGATGGAGGAAAGACTGTGAGAATCATGAGTACTCAGAGTGAGATCCTCCGTGTGCATGAGCCGGGGAAGCCTTTCTACAATCACCTCTCTCCAAGACTGCTTGCTGTGCAAGACAGACATGGTCCCCTGGTTTAACCACCGGGGATTTCCTGATACCTCCAGGATGAAGCATTCCTTCTGATAGATAAGCATTTTGGAATCAACAAAAGCTGGCTTCTAACCCTTAAAAAGGTCTTAAAGATACAAGGTTGCTGGATTATATAGAGGATGTAAATTTAAGTACAGGACCTAAAAACAGTACTCATTTTTAGTACAACCAATGCCCATTCAGTAATGGGGGATACTCAACATTAAGAAAAAACAGCTTGTGCTTCACCTGAAATCAAATGTAATTGAGCGTCCTTTATTTGTGTTTACTAAATCTGATGCCTCTTCCTGGATGTGACAAACACAGTCTAAGAGAAGTAGAATGGGCATTTCAAGCAGAGGATCTGATTTAGCAAACAAAACCACTCCCAGAGTGAGATAACATCGGTAATAACAACTTCAGTTGTACAACCCTTCAGTTTTCAGCAAACTTTCCTAGCTATTACTCATTCAGCAAACAGTAAACAACACTTAATTCTAACAAGCAACTCGCCCAAGGCTGCACAGCTGGTAATCATGGGAGTTGAAACCCGGGTTCTTCCCTTCTGATGTCCAGTTTAGCACAGACCATGGTAGGCTAGGCCCTCAAACTTTCATCTGCATCACAGCCACTTGCAGGACGTGCTAAAAGACAGACTGCTGAGTCGTGAACCCATCACAGTCTGAGGCTGGGCCCAAGAATATGTATTTCTTCCAAGTGCCCAGTGACATTGAGGCTTCTAGTCTTGGGGACCCACATGTTGAAAGCCACTGCAAAACAGCACTTTTCTAGCAGGACAGAGTCAGAAAATACATTCCCTCTTTTTGAGAAGAGAAAAACCTAGGCTATATTAAACATGGGATTGGAGTGTTGTTTGTAAAAGCAAAAACTTAGAAACAATCTAAAATATATACCTTTAGGTATATATGCAGGAGCCTGACAGCTAGGTCATATGTAGTTCTTTTTTTGCTGTTGTTTTCAAGGAACCTCTGTCCTGACTTGCACAGTAGTTACACTAATTTATATTTCCACTAACTGTATAGAAGTGTTCCTTTTTCTCTCCATCCTTGCCACCACTTAGTATTCTAGTTTTTCGTTTTCGTAATAACCATTCCAGCTGTGGTATGAGACTCTCACTGTAGGTTTGATTTGCATCACCTTGATAGCTAAAGATACTGGGCATGTTTCACGTGTTTATCGTTCATTTATACTTCTTTGAGAAGTGTCTATTCAGATCATTTGCGCAGTTTTAAATTGGATTATTTACTTCCTTGTTAAGTTTTTGTGCTCTTTATATATTCTGGCCATTAATCCAGTTAACCACACTTCTTCACTGTCCAAATAGTCTCTTTACTAATAGGACAATGAAGAATAAATAGCAGGGGCTGGAGATATAGCTCAGTGGAATAAGCACCTGCCTGGCAAGAATAAATAGCTCCCTTTTTAAAATTTCCAAAAACAACACTGCAGAAAACTACAAAGAAGAATATAAGGACAAGGACTCATAGTCCTGGGACCCTGTGTATAGCAACTATTAGCACTTGTTTATATTTTCTCCAGGTTTTAATATTTGGCTTTTATACAATTATATGACAGATGGTGTATAATGAAATAGCTTTATTAGCTACCCATCTCTTTTCCCTGTCCTTCTCAGACAGCAAATATGAATTATGCATGACTCTTTTCATTTTATTTGTAAAATGGTTAAATATATGACATGCCTACATAAAACAAAACATAGCATTGTTTTTGCTCTTTTATTAATATAAGCAATTTACAATGAGTATTTTGCTCGTCTCTGTGTTTTTGTTCAGTATAATGTTCTTGAGGTTTACAGTTGATTTAGATCATTACTTTTAACTGCATATTTTATTTACCAATTCCTCCATAAATGAATCATTATAGTAAAATTTTTTACTCTTACAAACAATGCTGCAAGACCACACTTGGCCACACATCGTCACCCCAGCACTCAGGTGGCTGAGGCAGGAGGACTGCTGTGAGTTTGAGACCAGCCTGGGCTACAAAGTGAGTTTAAGGCCAGCCTGAACTGCATAGTGAAACCCTGTCTCAAAAAGATAAAAAGCAAAAACAAAAAGCAAAATCCAAAAAATGATGCTTCAGTCTCCATCCTGTCACATGACTCAGTGTGTATACATCAGGGTTTCTATTGGATATACGCAAATACAGACAGTCCCCTTTTAATGATCTACCTATTTAACAGCTGTTGGGACTTTGGATGCGGGGTCTGGAGCATCAGTGCAGCCTAACGGTGGCTTCTTCTGTACTAAAGCATTGTAACTTTTGCTGATTGTACTTTATAGTACACTACCGTAGTTGTATGTTCTGTTCTACACGGCAGCACTGCATGTCATTACACACTACAGTAGTACGCAAATAAAAACAAAGCCATCAAGTTGGAGTTTTCTTTGACCACTTCTTTGTTCTAAGCATTGTCATGTACCTGCTATATATAATTCTTCATTCAGTGACCAACTCAACGAATGACCTAGTTGTGGAACAGGAACTGGGTAATTAAATGAGGAATGTCTATAATTACAATTTCTGACACTTCGCCATTACATTTTGAATTTTAGTAGCTGATGTCGGTATATGCTGAATGTGAGCACATCAGATTATTTTCCTAAGAATAAAAACAAGGGGGCTCCACTTCATCAACATCCTGAGAACTCTTGAGATGGTCAGATTTCTTAATTTGCACCAATTTGATAAACTACAACAAATGATGCTTTGTCACTATTTTAATTTGCATTTTCTTATAAATATTCGAGGTTTTTGTCTGGTTTAGGTTCCTTCTCTGTGACCTGTCTGTTCACATCTTTTGCCCAGTTTTCCTATGTGTTTGTCTTTTGTCTACTGATTCACAGGAATTCTACATATGTAATATCATGCATACAGTGAACTACAGTACTTTCTCTGCGATTTATAAATATTGCAGTTTCTTCTCCCTGACAGTATTTCAGGTTTTCACATGACTCGTGCGCACCTTGTGCTACCGGAAGCAGTGAGAAGAAGCGAGCCCAGACCCTGGGCTTGGCACTGACACACGCAGCCCTTCAGTGGGCCAGGAGATAGAGAGATGAGACTAAAAGCAACGTTGCGACTGGGGAACCGACGTTTACAGTTGCGTCTAAAACCACAAATCCAGGGCTTATTCTACCACGAGCCAGCATGCTTGCTCATGCGTTCCCTGTTGCGGAAACATCAAAAGGCCTGACACTGAAAATGTGCAGAGGGGTCGTTTCTGATCAACAATTCTTTGGAATGCCTGTTAAATGGCCAGAAATTTTTATTCTGCAGGACTGGGGTGAGTCCTAGAAATACACCTTTTCAACAAGCCCCTCAGGAGACGATGACACAGCAGGTGAGTGGGTCGGATTGTGAGGGCACTTTGCATGTGAGAAATCAGAGCTCTGCTTGGTGGGGCTCAGTTAATCATTTCTGAGCTCGGGCTGAACAGCTACTAGAAGGCGGGGCCTAGCTGCAGGGAATGGGTCTGGGGACAGCACCGACTCTTCCTCGCTGGCTCTTTCGCACTCCCTCCGCTCCCCAGCTGCCATGGGGCGAGCGGCTTCCTCAGCCAAGCCCTTCTGCTGTGACGTTTCACCCTTGCCACAGACCTACAAGCAACGGGGTCGCCCGACCCTGGGGCGAAACCTCGGAAGTGGTTAACTAGAAGAAATATGGGCCCCTCTTAAGTCGATTCTCTTTGGTGTTTTGCGCAGTGATGGAAATCTGGCTAACGCACCTGTACTTCAAATCCTAAACTCATCTCTGCTGCTCAAAGGGAGATGGACCCCAATAACTTACTCGACATGCCAAGTGCTCTTGACCTCGGTTAATTCACGGTGCTGACCCTTGCACCGACGACCGTCACCAGTACGTACATATTTAGGAAACAAATGTTCCAGTTGTGCTTGTGTCTATGAAAATGACTGTCAGATGGGAAGAGAAGGAAATTTGTCTCAGTACCTTTACTGGATGAAGTCAAATACCCAGTTTCCTCGGAAGCAGTTACTCAAAATGTACTTGTGAGCTTCCCTTCCACACCTTCTCACTTCCCCTGGTGCCACAAAGCAAGCTCCTCAGGGCTCCGTGCCTCATGGACGCTCTTTGAAGGAAGCATGATTCCTTGGACAAAGCATTCCATCCTGACAACTGCCTGCATCTGGTTGAGGCCATCTCTGTCTTCGATCAGGACTGTCAGCATTTTCCTTGCTCTGTGCCTGCTTCAGGTGACACTGGTGATGATTAGGGCATCCTCTCTTTGCTGCAGACCCACCAGGGACACTGTCGAGCCAGGCAGGAATCTGCCACGGCGGATCTGCGTGTGAAGCAGTGTGCAGACGTGTGTGTCAGGGAAGAAATAACGTAAGCATTTCTAAGAGCCCCGTCCCCTCCGCTCACTTCCAGCGCGTTAACGGGGAACAGGTCTCCGAATACCTGCAAGAGGTACCATGAGGAGAGGCTCTGCGACGCACATCGAGTGGGAAGTGTGACAGAGCCACAAAGGAATGCGGCCCAGAGAGGTTGCAGTTTCTCTTAGATATCTTTATTTTAGAAAAATAACATTTTTTTTTAAAGTATGAAGCTATTAAAACTCTTTGTACTGATTACAGGCTTTATCAAGAAACGTGTACATGTTGCTCGTATGAAGACAGAGACCATGAAGATGCGCTCTCGCTTGCTAGGGAAGGTGGTATCTGTTGCGACCTTGACCTTCTTACTCCCAAAGGGTGTGGTGAGGCCTCGCGGAGTGCGCTGCCGGTGGCAGCCGGATGGGGCAGGCAGAGTATCTGCTCTGCAGGAGGGCATGCACTCCGTCCTGGCCGCCTTCTGCGGCCCGCAGCAAGCGCGACTCTTCTGATCTTCGGAGCAGTTGGCCTCTCTTCAGTTCTTCCCCGGAAGAACAAGGCTGAAGGGGGATCGACACGGGACGGTCATTCGGGCCTCTGTGCGCTGTGGGCGTGGGGGAGGGGATGCTGCCCGACGTAATGCACAAGGAGGGCAGGAAGCTTTGCAAATGGCAGGCAAGTTTCTGTAGCTTAGATGAGCTGGATCCAATTTCTTGTCCTCTATCAACTTTATATAGCCTTCTGAAGATATTCAGACCTGTAATTCTTATGGATTTCCATTAGATTCATTAAACACATTTTCCCTATGGCCCTAATAATGTGTGAGGATTATTTCCCGATCTTCTGAAAGATCTTGGCCTTGAAAACAGGAAATGGGAAAACAACCTGCAAAATCATAAGTTCAACTTAGGATAAGTTCTAAGAGCCACACAACTTCTGGGAAAATATGTTTTCTAGTCTTGACGTCAGAAATATTAGCCCGGCAACACTTTGGAGAGGAAAAAGTGATGAGAATTAGAACAAAATGTCTTTGTGGGGAAAGTCATATCCCATGGTTTCCTTAACTTTTTATACATGAACTTTTGTTTGGGAAAGAGAGCACCAAGTTGGAAAGTGACTCTTGGTCTCTTCCTGACAGTCTGATTCATTCTCTTTGTGTCTCAAAAGCTTTCAGCTTATTTCTTGCTCCATGGGCACCCTCTCCCAGCTGCTATTGGCTTCCCCCCTTCCCACAAGTGTAGCCACATGCACATATGAGTGTGTGCGTGTGCATGCATGTGTGAGCATGTCTCCTGGCAAAGCCCTAGGAAACAAAACCAGGGACCACCCTTCTTGGACTTGTAGTTCTCTCTTTTCCCCTGCCATGATCCATGTCACTACCTTCCCCCTGCCATTTGCAAATAAATGCTCAGGATCAAGTGTCACTTCTTGGGCCCCTCTTTGTCTCAGATACTGCACCTGACACTTCATATGCAACTCACTTAATCATCCAAGCAGGCTCCTGATGTTTACAATTGCATCTTCACTCTACACAAAAGAACCTGAGGTTCCCAGCATGGAAGTGACTAAGCTGGAGAGATTTGATTCCAAGACTCAAACTCGAATCTTACTGATTCCAAAGCTCAAGATTTCCCCTCTCCATTACACTGTTCAGAACAGACAAGGGCCTGAGAGTATAGTGAATATAGTATACGCCTGTTGCCCTTGAGCATAGTGAGTATAGTGAGGATAGTGAGTATGGTGAGTATAGTGACCATAGTGAGTATGGTGAGCACAGTGAGTATGGTGAGTATAGTGAATATGGTGAGTATAGTGAGGATAGTGAGGATAGTGAGCATAGTGAGGATGGTGAGGATGGTGAGGATGGTGAGTATATAGTAAGTATAGTGAGTATAGTGAATTCGTAGCACATTTATTTATTTTTTTTCTAATAAAATTGTATCTAATGGCGAAGAGTGAATGTAAGTGAGTAGGAAAGTATATGTACATGTTGAAAGGTATAGAATACAGGATGCTTTTAAGGATGAATCTAATACAAAGCATTTCTTTGCATGCTCATTTCTTCTTTTTTTTTTTTTTTTGCGGTACTGGGGATTGAACTCAGGACCCTGCGCTTGCTAGGCAAGCACTTATTCCACTGAGCTATATCCCCAGCCCCCTCATTTCTTTAAAGTGTAGTATGTATCTTAAAATTTTATTGTAATTTTGCATTCTATACTTTTATATATTTATGTTTCCTGTACTGTTAAAGAAATGGGTTAAAAATACTTGCCATTCATTAATGTAATGTTCTAGGAAGGTGAACCCCATGTACCCTTCAAGTCTCTGGGTCCAGGCACCCTGCTGTTTCCACTACTCAAGATACTACTGGCAAGCAAATTCCTTACAAAGAATGTGTCAACAGCTTATTTGTTGCAGTTAAAGAGCAGCTTACTGCTACTGACAATTGTAAGGTGGATTTTGAATACTTAGAACAGTACTGCAGAGCTGGTGATAAATAAGAACAATAGAGTAAAAATTCTGATAACTGGGAATCATGTCTGGGGCCTACAACAACCAGTTTCAAAAATCTAGCCCGTCAATTAAATGCTAAATTTCCAACCGCTCACAAATTGTTAAGATTTACAGAGGCAATGAGAAGTAACTTAGATGCTTTCTGATGGATCATCCAACTCAACCACTCTACAAATCCCAGCATCTGCATTGCACTGAGTCAAATGTAGTCGCTGAGCTTGGGTAGAACATGATTTGAATCCAAGCTGAGGCATTTAACAGCTCTGGGAATCTTGTGGGGCTCACTGGGAAGCATAAGTGAGAAACAATTTCTAAACATCTTCTCAGTTTACACTACAGATAATTGGCACTCAATAATGGTGCTATTGATTCAATGACATTCATTGTATATAAAATCAAGAGATGTACGAGAAGCATCCAGATGGTTCTGCTAAGATACTGGTTGCTCTATAAATTCAATGTTGCATCTAGTTTGTTTTATACACTTTGTCATATTCTTATGATACCATGTAGCTTTCTCTCATACCATTTCCTGCAAATTATAAATTTGTACTTACTCTGTGTTTTTAAGATTATTTGTTATCTTCCTTTGTTGCTACAAGCCCCACAAGGTCAGGAACTATGTCTAATTTGTTCGTATCTATATTCCCAGAATCTAGTATAGTACCCGAGACAAGTAAATGCCTAATAATTATGTTAATATAAATGAACGAATGAGTGAGTGAATAAACTTATGAGATGTTTTCCCTTATACAACCCAATCTACAGATATCACAAGGAGAAATGTTCATATTACTTAGAGCCTAGGAATCTTACTGTTCAGTTTCCCCTCTATTATAGACTGTGTATTCTACAATAGATCATTTTACATACAACATATAATACTCAATTCCATCTGAATAGCACCCTCACAGAGACAAAGCTCTACATTAAATAAAACAGGAGGGAAAGTGAGTATTTTTGATCCTTTAAAAGAAGCAGAACACAAATATCTTTTGGAACCTCAAGATTTCAAATTATGGCTACTTATAAAAATTTCTATTTAATTCAACAAAGAGAGAACATTTCACACAGATACACACACACACACACACACACACACACAAGCATGCGAACGCCTTAAAATGGCCAAATCTGATGGCAAGTGAGACAGCAAGTAACTGTGATGATGAAGGCCCATTCCTGTTCTTCCAGAGCCTTCAGAAGCATCGTTCAGGAGTCTGAGACTCTGTACCCAGTGGAGGAAAGAAGGGCAAGGGCAGTCAGTGAGGCTGGAGACTGATCAGCTCGCCCACGCTCATGAGAGAGAGTCCTTCTACAGACAGGCTGTCAGCAATTGCACCTAAATGGTTCTGAGACAGCGGGAAAGAAAACCCATCCTTAGTCTCGTAAGCTGAAAAGGAGCAAAGCTCTAAAAACTCAGAGTGCAAGGCCCATCTGGCCATTTTAAATCATGCAGCAACACATCTTGCAACTTAAATAGTTCTTGTTCATAGATACGAAAGCCATTTTACTTCTAACATCTCCTCTACACTTGAGAATAAATTATGAAAGTACCTTTAATTTAGAGCCTGAATTTCTTGTCTTTGGAAGTATATAAAAGGCCTACGTCAACCTTTTGCTTTTAGTAAAGATAATAATTTAGGCTATCACCAGACACCTGTCTAACCTGTAATTTTTCCTTCCCCTATTTTACCCCATCTCCATGAATATGTAGACAGTTCTGGTTGCCAGAATGCTCAAGCTCAATACAAAGGAGCACACATTTAACTATTCGGGTGGAGGCAAAGGGAGGTGAGAAGAAATGCAGGTGCTTGAAGGTGGCGTGTCCCCACATCAGGAATGATTGTCCTTCCCTTCGCTTTATTCCAGGTAATTACAGACACTTTGGGGCTTGAAATGGTAAGTGAGGAGCCCAGAAGGTAATTAGAAGAGGAAAAAGAGCAGGGACTGGCGTGAAGAAGGGCAACAGGCATATTCAGTGGAAAAAAGTTCTTAATTGACTGTGTTCTGCTCCCTCATTTATGGCTGGCAGTAAAAGCCATATCATCATCTAGCAATGCAGATTATTATGTGTCTTAAACCGTGGAAAGTCTCCCTGGTTCCTTTGAGCTCTGTCTCCTCTGCGGATATGGATTCATTTGTTTTATTCATTTAGAAAACACATTTACTGAGCACCTGTTATATAAGTAGCATTTGTAGGTATACAGGATACAATGGAATGAGATACTTTGCCATTTGCAGTGAATTTAGACAAGGCAGGAAACAAGCAACACAACTCCACATGTCTTCCAGCTAGAGCCTGGGGTCAAGGAAGGCTTCCTGGAACTGATTTGCAACCTGTGATTCCAGGGCTGGCAGAGGGTAAGAGGCGACAGTGAGAGCAACCACGTAAGAAATGGCTGAAGGGGCTTCCAGGAAAATGCGTGATGGTAGTGGCAGAGAAGGCGGAAGCAACAGGATGTGGGAAGAAGAAGGGCATGTGCTGACTGGGGGCAATTTCTGGAGAAGAAGAAGAAAGATCTTTTTACTTTCTTACCCTGGGATTGCCAGACACAGCCAAATTCATATTCCTTCCTGGCACCTTGAGCTATTTTCCCCATGCAGCCAAGCTTTGAGGACTGACTTGGGGTGGTCTCCGATCTATTCACTTGTAGCCAAGGTAAATACAAATTATATTTGCTTAATCCACCTACATACATCAAACCCCGAGGCTCTGTTTCCTTTTGGCTTCTCTTCTTTACTTCCTTCATTTCTCACACAATGAACAATGACGCCGTCAGTATTTTGCCATTCAGACAGATTTAATACTATCTCTCTGTGTTTATATTGTCTAGATTAAACTAACTTTGTCAAAACATCTCTCTCCAAGTCTTTCTGGTTTCATGTTCAGTTGTATTTATTTTCTTTTCCAAAATTTAAGAGTTCTGCTTGACGTGTTCAGGAATGGCCTATCCCAAGATCCTGGTCTCCTCGCTCTTGCTGTTGGTATAATCTACGCATCAAGGAGACAAACACCCGAGCTTTGTTCTGCACCAAATAAAGCACGTTAAATAGACACATCTGTGCTCTTTCGCTTACTTTGCCTAAAGCGGGAATTTAGAATCACTTCAACATTTCCCTACCCAGTTGGCCAAGCGTTCCTACAGAATTAATAAACTTTAGTCTCTGAATATCCTGTGAACTGACTATTTAAGTTTTAAGAATTTTGTGACCCAGACAACTGTTACTCAAAATTGAACTCCATAAAATAACAGGTGATGTGTAAAACACAAGCAGTGGATCCTCAAAACTCATAACCTCCTAATTATTTTACTATTACTTATATTTCTACGTTTATTTCAGCCCGGAGCTCTTGTGTGATCCAGTATAACATGGTATGTGGTGGGCTATTTCTTCCCAATCCTGCATTTAATGATGTCATGTTGGTAGGCTGACAGCTGACACTGCCATGGTGGGACTATTTATCCCACAAAACCCGGCAAACTATAAATCAGGGCTCCTGTGTTTCTTCAGAGGTCTAGTTTCCACCTTGTCCTGCACATTGTTGCTCATGTAGGATAAGGAATAATGAAATGAGTTGGGGAGGAAAAAGAAAGGTACTGAGAGAACAGTCACCCAGCTCACATCACAGGAAGGAGCCCGCTGAAACCCATGGTGGAGGGTATACCAATGGGAGTGAGATAATTTTCTTCCTGGGTTTTTACAGAGCTGGCCTCTAGATTTTAAGGATGAAGATATCATGGCTGTGACTCTTGTGATTTTCTATCCTGAATGGAAATAAACATTCGAGAAGAAGACAAAGGGTATAAAGCCTGCTTAGGACTTGGCCAACACACCCTGCTGCCCAGGGAGCCGCCTCTGTTTCCTAAGTTCCTAACTCTCAGACAGTTGAGAAATCCCAAGGTGGATGAACTTGTTTTGTGGGTTAAGGTAAAAACTACATTAGCATTTCACATCTCAAGTGATTTCTTCTTAGCCTCTGGCTCGTGGGTGTGAGCTCTACGCTGAAGAGAGTGTGCAGGACTATAATGTGAAGGCAGAGTACAGGCACCAACTCAGCTAGCAATGGCAGTAGCTGTAAATGAGTTTTATCAGAGGCCTCCAAAGACCACAAACTTCAACGATTCTTCCCATACCCTTGAACAGTCACAAGCAGAAGCATACAGAATATTGTTTAGGGAAGAATTAGGAATGGACCTAGTTTAAAGAAATCAAATCGGAGCCCTCAAATTCTGACTCCTACTCAAACATCATAGACACTGCCAGATGGTGGTGAATGGTGGTTACAAAGACTCAGCTTTATTTCAAGCAAATTACTCTCATGGATAAATAAACAGTGCTCCAAATTTCTGTGATTCTAGGAAAATCTTTATTAAACAAGCAAACAAAAGACAGATTTGTGTATTTGAAGCTTTTCAGGGTATTTAGGGAAAGGCAAACTTTCTCCTTGAGATTGTTGAGACTTGAATAACTTTATGACTTCTGCCTGATTTAAAGACCTCTCACAGCTGATCTCATCAAATGAAAATTATAACAACTCCAGCTTACAACTAGCACTAAGCACATCATAGTATGAGCTGATTGACTGGCAAAGTATACCTTGTAAGTCTGGTCTCAAGAGAGTGAATGGAGAAGGGAGTGCTGGTACGTTCACTGATTCCCTGAACCAGATGCACCATCTGGCCATTTATTCCAACTGGTTATTTATAGGCAGAAGAAGAATACAAGAAACACTACCAAGATGTCAGCCTTCCTGAAAGGATATAGTCTCTCCAAAACCTGTCCTGGTCTAGACAAATTTTCATTTCTGGTTCTAAAAATGATAGAATGATACTGGTGTTCCTTCAAGGAGATGTGACATACTTTTCTAAAGCATAGATGAAATGCATCACAGGGTGCAGTTTTAGCCAAAGGTAACACATACAAGGCGCTTATGTCATTACCTATTGAGGACAGATACTGCCAATCAATTAGATGGAGCCTAGATCTGAGTATATCAGTGAAACTTCTCATTTCCAATATGCCTGGATGCAGTTTTAATCCTTCAGCTCCCCAGTATGTTCTACAAGTGAAGCTGAACTGTCCCCCAGACAAGCCCAGGTCTAATCTAATATTTCTATTTCACTGAAAATTAAGACTAGGGAAGTTAAATAACTTGGTTCCAAGTGGCAAAATGAGAATTTGAAACTATGCTTGTGGTGCTCTTTCCATTGAGAAGCCCTGGCTCTCCTACACAGCATAGGGTTTATCTGGGCTGCTGCAACCCGAATCCCCTAAGGACGAGTTGATGGATGACACCAGGACAGAATCCTTCTGAGGGGCCATGACAGACATCTGGTGGATGGAACCAGTAAGGAGCTGCTGCTGCACAAAAAACCACTATTCAACAGGATCTTTGCCTTTCATACATGAATTATCACTGTTTATGTTATTAATGTCAAGTAAAGAAATTAAATGGGCCAGAGATAGAGTTCTAGGATTAAGAATCTGCAATTATTTATTAGCATATTTACTTAAGTAGAGCTCTGAATTGAATTATGAATAAACAAATCATTTTAATCCTAAAGGGCCCCATCTTTGCCTTACGAATTGTAGAGATAGCAGGTGGATATATGGGACATTCAAAAGAAAAATTATAGACATAAGACAGCAGGAGAGTTGTAAAGGGGAAGATCTGGCCTTGCTTTCCTTGAGAGTATTCCTATTGTTCACTTTTGAGTAGGCCTCACCAGCTAAGTCCCAGCTTATGTCTTCTGTTCTTCTTAACCTACAAAAGCCAGCTTTGAGTCTCCTTGTCAGAAAACATGTCCCTGTCACTAAAGATTCTCAAGCAGTTATTAGAAATGTTGGTAAGATAGTCCTTTCTGCTTCTCCTTACAGAGGCCCTGAAGCAAACCCAAGAACAATAACTCTTAGATATCATCATAAAAGCCTGCTGCCGTCGGACACACGCAGCGCTGTGATTGGGACCGAGCAAGGGCGTCAGGGTTGCAGGCTCAGCACATTCTGTGGGTCTCGGAGGAGTCTTGGAGTAACAGCTGCCCACACAGCATGAACAACACCCTGGCCTGGCCTCAGAGCCCCTCCCATGCTTGCTACCTCCACCCTTGGCAATGGGCTTCTTTTTTTTTAATTTTAAAGAGAAAAAATTAAAAATAAGGATAAAACAGTTTCAAAACAGGCTGCTAGTAGAGTAACAATAATTAATACATTGTGTATTGTTATATTCATAATGGTTATTTAAAGTACAAGATATAGGCATGATATCTTGTCCAAACAATATTAGCACAAACCTTTCTTTTCAATGAACTAAGACATACTAGCTACACTACTATCTCAACTATCTTGTGCATATATATTTTCTTTTCCTTTTCCCTTCCTTTCCCCCATTCTCCCATCAGTTTTTCTTTTCTTTTGGAAGTTCCTCCCCTATTCCCAATATTTATTGTGCATTTTGGATCTTACTTACTCATTCAGTTTCTCACATTAGTGAGAAAATACAATGGTTACACACATGGGTCTAATTTATTTCATTTATGAGGATGCTCTTGAGTTGCATCCATTTACCTAGAAAAGTCTCACATTTATCCTTCCTTATGCCTAAGTAGTGTTCCATTATGTAAAAGAACCACATCTTTTTAACAGGCCTCTAAAGATACATGTGCCACTTGCATCTGAAGCCTGCTTCAAGCCAGCAAGGCTTCCTCCAGAAGTGCAGAGCTCCAAAACCTCACTAGAGTCCAGACATTCTACAGAAAGAAGAATCCAAAAAATATTCTGGTATCTGCATGAGTCTCCATTTTCACTTTTGGGGACGGTGTGAGCCTTTTGCATTTATCAGGAGATCTAGAACACTAGATAAGCACAAATAAGTCCCCAGGTGAAAACTGTTACCTGAACTGCACAGCCTCCTTCCTGGCCCCAGGTGGGTGCCATGTCCTGGAAGTGTAACCCTGAGTTGATCTTTTAATGAAAAGGATCCTTAAGAATGTAATGAAATAACTGCAGTAGTAACCTGACTTACCGTTGCTGTCACAGATTGTGTCCCGTAAAGCACCCATGTCCCATTTAGATACTATCCCCAGAACATTCTCTCTGGTCACCTAAGACTGCAGAGGCTTCCACAATTTCACGACTTCTGCATAGCCTAAAGACCTCTCTGAGCTGATCTCAGCAGAAGCAAATTATAACTTCCTCTCTAGGTTACAGTGACCACTATGACTCACACTGTCCTCTCCTGTCTCTTTGCCTCTTAGGTTTCTTTCACTTTGTGCCAAGTTACACATATTATTTTCAGCTAAAAACAAAAAAAGAAGAAACACAGATCAGTGAAGAGGATCCTAAGCCAGGAGGGAGGTCATTACATTTTTTTTTGAGGTACTGGGGATTGAACTCAGGACCTTGTGCTTACCAGGCAGCTGACACTGAGCTATATCTCCATTACGTTTTAGACAATAAATTTCTTCAGAAAGAGTTTTTAAGCTTGCATTGAGTCACCCTAACCCTGACCATGGTCTCGGATGCCTGGGAAGCTCAGTGAGATCGCATCGAGGAGTCCTCTGGAGGCATCTTTGCTCAGGAGGTAATAGGAGGGCTGGCCAGGATGGTGCACATTTTTCACACTTAAGACACAAATTTTAGGAGGGAGAGAGACAGATACTTTGTTCTATTTTTAACTTTTTATAAGCTTTATTGTTTAACTGCCAGTGGCCCCATTCTTGGTCATACAAAGCCCTCCCCTATCAGGTTCTTCCCGAAGTTGTGACGCCTCCTTAGGCACTCTGCCTGCATCTTAGTTCCATACTGGAAGTGAGCAAAGAAGGTAGCCCACAGCCCAAAAGGCCAAGGAACCCCTACAGGTAGGCTGGGCAAGCAGGAGCAAACATTAAGAATGGAGGTCAAGCCTGTGAGAGACAGAGAAGGAGATGGCCCAATTTCCAGGCACACCCACTTAGAATAGAGAAATGACGAGCAAAGGGGGCAGGAGACCTTCCATGTCTAGTCACACCTACAAGTGTTTCTACAGACCTTGGCTTTGCACATTAACTCCTCCACACCCAATCCTGACTTCATCCACAGAAAACCCAGCTTAGCTTCCCAAAGTTTATGTACTAGGTTACACAAGACGATTCTAAGGAAATGCATTTTAAAATTTAATTTTATTTATGTTTCTTTCTATGTTAAGAAACTACCACATAAAACTCATAATTTTTCAGATGTTATTTCCCAGGACAGGACTATATTTTTTAAAGTGCCTTAGTTTTAAGGAATAAATCCCCAAAGTAACAGAAATTGTAATTCATAGACATAGCAAAACAAGAGAGCATGACTATTTTCTGAAGAACTTATGTTTGGGAGAAGCTGACCTAGTTGGACAGATGTAACACATTTGTGGTCTTCCCCTTCTTTGTCACAAGAAGCCTTGTCAAGAAGACTGGGGGGAAAGCTCTAGGGCAAGTCCACACTGCCCTTCTGGAGAAGCACTGGAATGGGGGACATACTTGAGGTTGTACAAAACTGAGTCCCCAACAATCACAGACAATACTGATTTTGAGCTCATGAGAGGTTCGACTTGCAGGAAAGAGCTTTCAAAGCCCAAGTGGAAGGAATGGTGAAGACCCTGCCACATTGCAGTGGGTGTGCGCAAAGAAAGCCCAAAGTCACCGGTCCCGTCCTGCTCCTGGCCAGGTCCTGCTCTCTGAGCCTAAGACCACCATGGGGCCCCTAACAAAGCACCTTCTGCTTCATCCCACAGCTGCAAGCCAGCCAAAGCCAAAGCTCTAAAAGTCCTTCCAAATTCCCATATTTTTGAGTCTCTCCTAAAATGCTGCATTCACTGAAAGAAAAATTTAAAGAGAAAAACAATATTCCAGGTTAGAAGAAGCTGACACAGGAACAGGCACAAGAACATGGTTTAAGTGAGAAATATTGTTCCCCTATATATTAGAACATTAGGTGAAAGCAGGGGCATTTTTTTAGATTTAAAGCTCTTCTAGGGACCTATTCTGCAATCACCCATTCCTTCATTCCCTCAACTCTAGCTGTTAAAATAAAACATCATCAAACTTCAAAATGATTCTTAAAGGAGTGTTGCTTTATTTTGTTTAAAGAACATAGAATTTAATTTGAGTGTTGTGTCAGTATAAGTTAAAAAAAAAGTCTTAAAGTTCTCCTGAAACATGCCTACATGTGTCGGAAGGTCCAGCCAGGCAGGTTAAAGGCTGGAGTTCCCAAGACAGAGAGCTTGTACAGAGTGTCTTCAAAAGACTGTGTTGGATCCATGATCCTCCCATCTGGGACAAGATACCAGACACCAACCTTATCCAGTGTCCCTCCTGATGAGCTCTCGTATCAACAGAGGAGCCTAGAAGGAGGCTCTCTTGCTTGGCCGAGGCACAGAATGGCCAATGGACTTAGCTGACCTCAGTCCCAATCAGTACCCAGCTCTGCTGTCCCTTGCAGAGTGACTGAGAATGCAGATGGGACACAGAGAGGCAAAGGATTAGTATAGGGATGCTATAAATACCCCTTAATTATTATTATGTACCCAGCACAGAGGGATCGCTCTGTGGAATGTATGTTTGTAAAAGGGTAAGTGGTAAATAAAACATTTTTTGTGCAATTCTGAGTCAAGCACACTATCGAGTACCTTACACATAGTGACTTACTTGATGCTGACACCAGCTGCTGAGGTAGGCGCTATACAGCTGAGGGGAATAAGATACAGAGACGCTAAGAGGCTCACTACCTTCCTGAAGCTGTGTCATGAGCTGGAGGAGAGATGCGGAGGGGGCCGGTGAGCCAGATCTTAAGCCTGTCTGACTCCCAAGAGTTTCACTGGTCTGCTCATTGGTGCTGCTCTTGCTGTTATTTACAGACCCTTCCTGTGTTTCAGGAATCACACCAAGTGCTCCACGCCTTGTCTCAGGAAGTCCTCACAGCAGCCCCTCAGGCACGGATTGCAATTTTTAGAATTTGACAGATGATGAAGTGGAGGCACAGAGAAGGTGAGTTACTTGCTGGAGGTGACACAGCTAACCAATGTGAAAGACACAGGCCTTGAACCCCAGCAGTTTGACTGCAGGACCTAGACTCATCACAACTACGTATGGCCTCGGTGCACTGAGTCTGAATCCAAAATTTGGGGAGGAAGACAAGAGACACTGAGCACTGAGGCACACGTGTGCGCGCACACACACACACACACACACACTCACACACGTACAGTGAGTGGGATCTGAGCAAGTCTGCATTAAGTATCTTGGGAATTCGGGAGACAGTAACTAGCAACAGCACAGAGGCCAAGGAATGCTGTTGCCTTCCTTAAAATGATTTGAGAGTTACAACCACCTGATTCAGTGGGCCCCAATATTCAGTACACTGAGGATGTGTTAATTTATGGAACACTGTTATTTTAGATTCATAGATCAGACAAATGAGGTAAGGGAAATATGGGTAGCTGTCTTACAATTACTAGCTATTTATTTTGCTAAATAATAATTAACAACTATTTGTCATTATTGTTTTATAAAAAAAGATATGATATAATTTAAAATCCATAGAAATCTACCTGCACTGTAATTGTTTTAGACTATGTCATGGAAAGATGAACATGATGTCAAAGATCACAGTGGCTTGGAAACTGGCATTTCGGACCTTTGTCTTGGTTGCAAAGAATTGCTGACATTTACTGAGCATCTAGTATTTGCCAGGAGCTTTGTATACATTACCGTGAGTCCTTCTAGTAATTCTACAAAGCATATACCTTTACTTCTATTGTAGACATTAAGCTTTTGAGTTTCAGGGAGCCTAATTACATGTAGTTAAGGTGCGCTACACAAACACAAAATGTTTGAACTTCAAAGCATATATTCTTTCTCTTGCACATAAGAGATCAAAAATTTGGTTCTGTACAGAATTACTAGCCTATTACATCAACAGGTTTATAATTTTCATTCTGCATTGTCCTGAATGTATGATGCACATTTTGAAAACAATAATAAAAAATGTTTAACATGCAACTCATGTATTTTTACAGAGATTCAGATACTTTTCTAAATCCACGGTGTAGACAGGAAAACAAGGTATCTTTTTGTTCTGGTTTGGTTTAGTTAGGTTTAGGGCTTTTTTGCAGGGGTGAGGTTGTGTCTGTTTTTCCTAGACATAGGATCTTGCTAAGTTGTCCAGGCTGACCTTAAACCCAAGAACCTTTTGCCTCCAGCCTCCAAGTAGCTGGGATTCCAGGTGTGTACCATCTCACCTAGTTAGGAAAGTGAGACTGTTTGTTCAGTACCTCATCACCAGGGAGCTAGCTTGCCTCCTGCCGGAAGCTGATCTGCGGTCTGACACGGGACATGCTTCCAAGAGAAGAGAGGTGGCACCCGAAGTGAAGACTTCAGAGCGCAAAAGTGCTTCAGGCACAGGGTGTAGCCTGTTTAAAGTCTATTTAAATCCTTCCCAACACATCCGTTCTATCTTGAAATATTCTGCTGACAGACATCTGAATATTGGTGTGTAACAGAAGAGAAATTAGAGCCCTGTGAATCTTACTTCTTTAACATTTCATAGAGGGCAAAGCTGGGGCCCTCAGGAATTGGGTGACAGCCCCATCTCCCAGCCAGTCAGCCCAGTGAGAAGACTGGGAGGTAAGGGTCACATGAGCCCATGCTAGGCATGCTAGCCACAATGTGCTAGGAGCTCATGCTAGGAACATTTTTACTTGGTGTGGAAACAAGGCAGGTTTTCCAGAAAGTGGTAGGGGAAAACAGTGTAAGATCAGTACTTGTAGGATGGTTGTTAATTCCAGAAAACCTCTCAGGAGAGAAAGAAAGTGGGTCCCCTTCATGGAACTGACAGTGGAGTTAAATGTGTATAAAATTTCAGCTAGAATTCCTTTGTTTTGCATTTGAAGACACTTAGAAACTGACTCAAGACAATATTATAAAGAAGAGATCTATAATTAATATATTAGTCTTTCATGACTTATATTTGAGGATCCCATTTAATGATTTTCATGAGGTCATCACTGAAAACACCAAGTATAGATCTGTTAAAGACACAGAAGTTCTGGTTAATGAGGTTTGGTTAGTTGCTGAGGAACCTTGCCGGTCAGTTCTGGCAGTAAAATGGTAGCCAGGACTCTCGGCCGGTATTTCCCCGTTCGCTGTACTTTCTTCTACCCCCTGCAATCACACACATCTCCCTTGCCACAGACAAGCCCTGGCCCTAACTGAGCTCACTAAGAAGGACCCTAAAGCCACTGTTGCGTGACAAACCTCTTCTCCCCTTCAGTGGGGATTCTGCTCTAGGAAGAAAGACCTATTAGATTCCTCTGGGGCAGTGATACATCTCAAACTCACCACACATATGAATTCTCAAAGGGCCTTGTGAAAGATAGATGCTAATTCTTCTGGCCTAGTGCGCTCCCTGAGACTTTCTAACAGGCTCCAGGCAAGGCCTAATGCTGCTGGCTCACAGACCACTCTGAGTAGCAAAGACTAGGAAGTGACTTCAACCTGAGTACAGCAACCCAGAGGCAGGCCAGCCAGTCCTCATGCTGGTGGCCATGTGCTATATCCTGGTGAGCTGAAGAGAAAAGCTGTTTATATTCAGCTAGAGAGGGAGAAGAATTTAAAAATGGGAATAAAAAATAAAAAGTAAGGAAGAGAGAAAGAAAGAGAAGACAGAAGAAATGAGAAGTATGATGGGGTGACGTTTTGGAGTGGTCTGTGTTTCCATGACAGCACATACAAACCCTCCTACTTATTTGATTTTCACAACTAAATGCACTTCTGGAATTTTGTATCTGAGTATTGACATATCATGAACAATTACATAGGGTCCTCTCCCAAGGCCCTGCCAATAAGAAAATCGCAACTATTAAGCTATGTCAAGAGATAAAATTTTAACCAATGGAGGAGTCTAAAGATCAAATTGGTTTTTATCAGTGTCTTTATAAGATACAGGGACAAAAGATACCAAAAGGTGTTCTGTTGCTCATGGTAGAACAGTGGGTTTCTACGCAACAGATGGAGCAGGTACAGGAATTGGAAGGGTACAAAGCAGACTGGGGAACACCAGGTGACATTGGTCACCTTCCTCCTAGGACTGAAGCAAAGGGGACTTCTTACCATGCTGGCTCAGGGTGGCTGGGCCCCTTCTGATCGAATATTGTGAATCAAGGTTTTAGAAAACACTGGTATATTTGGGAGTCTTCCCGCTTTTTTCAAGTTTTAGTTAACGTGGCACTTAGCACATGGGATCTATTTTGGTCTGGCTTGCTGGGCCCTGGTACAGGAACTCAGTCAAAAACAGTGGTCTCTTATAATTTTATTTAACACCTGCTTTGGGGAACCTGGTATGGACATATCTGTGTCCAGTGAGGGATGCAGTCATGTGCTCCCATTTGACTTCGACAAATAAAGGTGCATCTGGTGGCACAAAGCTTCTTACTTTTCTTGGGCATGAGCAGAGTCTATGGAGGTTTTTAATCTGATGAATTAGGTAACAGAGCAGTTAGAGGCTGAAGTTTGAGTCTCACACTCCTGGGTTTCTAACCTCAAAATTCATGCAACTTGGGAAAAATTAATGACACTCTTTGAGCCTGTTTCTGTATCTATAAAATATAGATGATAATACTGTTCCATCTTATAGGTCCCAAAAGAAGTAAATGAGAACAAAAGAAAGCACCTACTCTTATGCTTAGAACAGAATAGACCTTCAATAGATGGAGGGTAGTATTGCTATTTTCATGTTGGAAAAGAGAAGTATTACTTTCTTTTAAATGTCTGATAAGTGATGGTGACAACTGAAAGTTATGCTAATAAGCTACTATCATTATTAATTATCCATTTCAGATAACATTTAAAAAGGAACAGAATAAGTCTTAAATACCATAATCCCCAATCGAAGCTCTTGGAAACTACTTGTGGTAGACTGACAAGTATGTCTTTAGCCCCATCAATACAGCAGTTGCATTCTAGATGATTTCAAAGAAATAGAAGCGTTAATACTGGCAACTTTGGTTTTACTAGTGCCCTATAATTTAGGGGGGAGGTATAGTGTACTTTTAGGAGTTCAGAGCATCAACAGTGAAGCCCAACCCCAAGCTGAATCTATCGTCTGCAATTATTTACATATCAGTTACTGTGAAATGGATGCAGACAACCCTTATGCCATTCCACTGGATTCCTACCCATGCCATCTGAAAGCGATGGCTACTCACTTTTAACTTCACAGAGAATTTCGCTGCCACAGAAAAGACTGACTTTCAGGCCATCTGGATATCATCAGAAATGAAGATCAGAATGAATAATTTACTGACTGAACAGACATTGAAGCAGCTAGTGTGGTGGATGACAAGAAGCCCATGTTTTTTTTTTAGAAAAAAACATTTTTGTCATTTGGCTCGTATTGAACTGGAAATATTTTGGGACAAGCACTTAAACTGTGAGTTGAATTTCATCACTATGGAGAAAGCAGGGGCCCTTCCGGAAGCCTCCGCCTCGTCACCCAGACAGTTGACCCCTCTTCCAAGTGGCCTGTCTGTCTGGCTCAGAATGGAAGCTGGGGTCAAGGGACTCCAGAGACCTGAGAAGCGCCTTCTTGCCAACGGAGAGGTGATCAGCTGGATAGACTGGAAATGCCAGAGCTGAGCTGTCTGCATCTGCTCTCCTCCTCTGCTGCTTTGGGCAGAGTCTTTCACCACCCAAATCTTTCTCAGTCTTTTTGGCCACTAAGTGTAAAGAAACTTTTGGAGCTCCTGGGTTCTTCATGAGACAGGGCTGCTTAGAACCAGGAGGATATAATTAGTGAACATTTGTAAACAACATGCATAACCCGAGGCACAAACAAATTCCCACCCAATCTGGCAGTGCTGACACAGAAGGAAGCAGCACTGAGGTTCCAAGCAGCAGTGACGAAGGTGCTGCACTCCCAGGTCCAAGCCCCAGGCCCTCTTAGCAGGTGGCAAGGCAAACCCCAGAAACGCTGTCCTGGGAAAGGTGAAGGTCTAAAGAGGATGTGCTCTATCAGGGCCGCACTGTGGCACACAAATCCTGGAATGGAACCTACTCCTCCCCTGGAGAGAGGTCAAGAGCAGATTAGAGCATGTCTGGGGAAGGGTCAGCCCTTCGAGTTTTCCAAGATGCTCCTCCCTGCCTCCCCGTATTTATACTGCAGTCTCTGGCTGCCTCAGAAGCTTGGCTGCCTTGAAGAGGAGCAAGAAGGAAGCCAATCCCCAAGCATCAGCAAGCGAAGCCAATATTCGGCTGCATCGGTGTCTACTCTGGTTCCTACATCAGGGTCTCCCACGGCAGTACCCCCTCTCTGAGGCAATGCAAAGATACACAGAAGAGTTTGATGAATGAAAACAGGACAGCAATAAGTGATGAAGGTCAGCAGGGGGCTACTATTTTCTTCGTAATAAGCGAGCTTATACAAGGGACACACGGAGATGGCAAAGTGTAATAACTACGACATTTGTGGTCTACCTTGCATGTTTTTTACCCTTTTGCCTCAGGTAGTCTGGTACAGGACTCCAGCACTAATTAAAAAATAAAAACCTTCCACAGACATAAGTTACACACTTGAGTGCTTGGAGGTGGCATCAAGCCAACTGCTGTTCAAATGCCCACTCAATCGCTAATTATGTCACCTGCCCATCTACCGCCTGCCACAAGACGGCTAAGGTGCTTAATGTCTCTAAAATATGGATCGCATTGTATCTGCATCACAGAGTTACAACGAAGATTAAGTGAATAAACTTGGGGTTTGCACATCATATACATTGAATAAACAATTGACTCATTACCTATCGTTCTAGTTTTCCTCTTCTTATGGCTGAAGTAGGTGCTAGTAAGTTCCCTGAGAAGGTTGTTAGCAGACAGCATGGCTGTTGTCCGGCGCTTTGGTCCTGTCACCCTGAGCTCCTCTCTGAGAGGAGCACACATGTAACTAACAATTGTACAGAAGGTTTCTTAATTTTGTACACAGGCCACGGCTTCACTAGAGCAAGTGAGATTGCCAAGGCACAAGCATCTTACATTTTGATATATGTTGCCAAACTGATTTTCAAAAATAGAACCAACAGTGAACACATGAATTTTTCACCTGAGCACCTACTTACTATGTTCCAGGCATTGTGCCATTTCTCATCTAACCTCAGGTATCCCAAGCGGTGTGATGAGATCATAAGAACAGAAGGCAACGGAGAAGGGTTTAAGCCGGCTGTCAGTTAAGACAGACCAGATGCTTTCCAACTGCGCTTTAAAAAAATATGGCCCAGGATAAGAGTTAATTTGGGGTGTTGAAAAGTACCCATAAATCTGTCAAGATTTATAACTGAATAGTATCTAATCCCTGCAATTGCTTACTTTCCTGTAAAGTGAGGTGGTCCAACTTAGGTGGCACCTACAGTCTCTTCCAGCTCCATGAGTCTGAGCGTGAGTCCTGTCTGGCATCAGTCCTCAGGGATGATGGGATGTCTACATACAAGTGCTTTAAGGTGGCATCTGCTTTCTTTGCTCTTCGTGTTTACAGAGAACCAAACAAAAGGCTGGACTTTAGGGAAAGAAAACCAAAAGCTTTTAGTCAAGTTGAAAGATCACCTAAAAGTCATCCAACTCGGTGATAAAAGCCAAATATATTAATGGGTTCTCTGTCCTTAAGCACATTCCATGAGAAAACAGACCATTAGCAGTCCCGTGTGGTTCAGGTATATGTCTGAAGTGCGGAGTTTAGGCAAACAATCTTTTCAGATCCTGTTAGTGTTGTGTTTGTGCAACTCCCACCCCGTTAGCAATGCAGGCTTACTGCAAGGTTAGGAATGAGGGAGAGACCCTACCGTTGAAGGCACACATGCATTGTAATTCTATGTTCTGCAAGTCACCATTCTGTATGTTTGGTGTAAGTCCCTGAGCCAATAGAGACTAAGCCCTAGACTGCAGGCTTGTGTTTGTTTCTTCCTACAAACGTGGTTTCTAGGTCCTCATCCTCCATAGGTTTTAATTCACTAGGTCCCTGATGGAGCAGGAGTGTGCACTCGTACTGAGAAGCCTGGCTGACTCTAAGTGGGGTGCTCCTGTCCTGTATGTGAAGAATAATACTGCACACAGCTGAGGAGGCAGAGGGGAGGCAGGTGCCACAGCTTGCCTTGCAGGTATCCTTAGCGTGGGTACTCCAGACAAAACTAGTTAAGAGGTTAGAACAAAGTTTGGGGGAGGTGTTCCTTTGGGGTATATTTTTCTGCTTTATATTTTACTGAGTTATCAAAGACCAAAAAACATTGTATTTTGTTGCTACTCTTGCTTAACTTGTGAAGTTAACCTGATTTATTCATAATAAAGTAAATCAAGAAAAACGAATAAAAATAAGGCTCAGCATAAAAACTTTACCGTCTTTTAAAGGGTTGGTTATTGTTTGTTTGCTTGTTTTTTTTTTCATTTTAAAAGTATAAGAACAAAAACATATTAACAAACAGACACAAAGTAGGATAAGAATAGTACAATCCAAACTGAGTCACAGATAAGGTGACAGGGAATCAACAATGGTTGTTGCATTACATATTGATAACTTCTAAGTGTATATTCAGGAAAACAGATATAGACATGCAAAATTGATCAAACAAATAATCATCAACTACTCCTTATAATAAAGTGACCTAAGTCAGTAGTACAACTATGTTAGATATGCTGCATATACATACATACTTACTTACATACATAGATAATTATCCCTTCCTTTTTCGTTTTTTTTTCTTCTTTTCCTTCCTCTCTTTTAATATAATTTTTCTTTTTAAAGTGTGAAAGCAAAAAGAACTACATCAACAACAGAAAAAAAACAAAAAACCGGAAAGCATTAACAAAGAGACACAAAGTAGCACAATAACAGTATAATCAGACTTGAATTATAGACAAAGCAACAGAAAACCAACAATAGTTGTTGCATTGCATATTGATATCTTCAAAATGTATGCTCAGGAGAACACATATAGACATACAAGATTGATCAAACAACCAGTCGTCAACTATTCCTTACCATTAAGCAACATAAGACAATAGTAGAACCATGTTAGCCATCCTGCATATATGTATATACATACATACATACATACATACATTTTTGCCTCTTTCTTTTCTCCTTTCCCTCACCCCAGTAAGAATGGCCAGTATGAAAAAATCATCCAATAATAAATGCTGGCGAGGCTGTGGAGAAATAGGGACTTTATTACACTGCTGGTGGGAATGCAGACTGGTGCAACCACTGTGGAGAGCAGTTTGGAGATTCCCCAGCAAACTAGGTCTAGAGGTTCCATTCAAACCAGCTATTCCCCTTCTGGGTATTTTCCCAGAAGATCTGAAAGCATCATATCACTCTGATATATGTGCACCCATGTTTATGGCAGCACAATTTGTAATAGCTAAATTGTGGAAGCAACCCAAATGTCCATTCACAGAAGACTGGATTAAAAAATGGTGGCATTTTTATATAATGGAATATTATTCAGCTATAAAGAGAGACAGATTTGGGGCCTTTGTAGGCAAATGGTCACAATTGGACATCATACTCATAATTGAAATAAATCAGGGGTACATGTGCAGGCAACATATTGTGTCACTGGTGTAAGAACTCGAGGGTGGGAATATAAACTAAGAGACATGAAGAAAATCTGTTCAAATGCTTGTTTTTTGAGACAGGGTTTCACTATGTAGCCCACGCTAGCCTTGAACTCACAGCAATCCTGCCATCTCAGTTTCCCCAAATGCTGGTATTACAAGCATGTGCTACCATGCCCAGTGAGGAGTTAATTATTCTTAGTTCCACAAGCAACACTGATAATTTCCTTCACGGACTTCACTGTTTTAAAATCTCATTTCAACATCTCTGAGGAGATAAAATTTGCCCACTATTTCCTTTGGAGATATAAGCAATCTAATCCTATCCTATAGAAACACATGACTCAGGTAGTCATAATGTTTACTATTCACTTTAAAGATACATTAAATAAGCAAAGTACTCAGCATCACTGCTTTAATAAAGTATATGGACTTATAGGGAAAGTAAGCATTAGACACACAACCAAGTATCCATGGTACCATAGATACAAGCAGAAGGTACTGGTGAGAATATACTATGCAGGACCCCAACCGTTTAAATATAAGGAACTGTGGGATGATGTTTTCTTGAACAAATATGCCAAATTTGAGGCCAGAACAATTAGTAAGCATTGGCTAGGAAGGTAACTGTATACACAAAAGCATGCAAAGGAAAGACAAATCCACTCAAGGGCCAGAAAGGAGGCTTGTGTGGCCCAAGCACGAAAGAAGAAAAGGAGAGATGGGCCATGTTTATGCTAAGATCTTGGACTTTACCCTAAATGCCACCAGAAGTCTCTCAAGGGTTTAAAGCAGAAACTGGACTGATCGTATTTGTTGTTCTAATAGATGCCTTTTAACTGAAACATGGTGTCTTGGTTACTTCTCTTTCCTTGCTGATGCAAAATACCCAGCCCCCAAAATGAAGGAAGGAAAGGTTTATTTAGCTTACAGTTTGTAGAGGTTTCAGTCCATACTTGGCTGGTTCTGAGGCAGAGTGGCACAAGGCAGAGGGCAAACATTCATGGCAGCAGAGCACAGCAAAAACAAGTGCAAAAGGGAGGAATGGCTGGCAAGCAGTCTTCTTTACCTCCCCTTACATTGTAAACTGCCTACCCTGACCCAGGAGGCATATAGCACTCACACAATCCCCATTCCCTTCTCTTCCACAGGCTCAGGATGTATACAAAGCCAAGCACCTTGGCTTCCTGCAAACCTCTAGACTCCCCAAGTTGACATAGTGTATCAACCATAATACATAGTGATAAGATTCCAAAAGGGCAAAGATGGATGCTGAGAGCTCAGGTCTGAGGCCCCTGAAGTGCGCCAGGTGGATGACTTTGGCCAACTGTGCTGTGATTGTGGCTATGGGTTGGAGAGATGTGGGCGCGTCAACACATTCTGTAAAGATAAATTGCAAGGATTGTTGGATTGAGTGTAGGAAGAATGAGGTGTCAAGAACACCCAGGTTCCAGTTTGAGCAATTGACATAGGAAAAAGTACAATCAAACAAGGTGGTGACAAAGGAACCATAAATTTAGAAAGATGATTCTCTGGTAACAATACATGAATATGCAAGAGATATGTATACTGGCAAATAGCCAAATGGGAATGAATCAGAAAAACATCTATCTCTCTCCTTCAGTTCAACCTAGTCATTTTCTTCTCCAAAATATCATTTAACAAGAGCTTTTCTGATCTAGGGTCCAAAAAACGCAAAATTCTGTAGCAACTTTCTGTTCAGGCTTCCACTTCCACAGACTTCTGAGCTTAAAGCCAACAATTTTCCAACCTGAACATGCCAATAAGTCAGGCTGTTCAAAGTTTGACCTGCTTTTGACTATATCTGCGATAACCTCCTTCAGAGAGGTCAACATTAAACAGATGGAACACTGTGTATTTGTGATTAATATATCTAAAAAGAAATCCTTAATGTTAGATGTCTCTTTAGTATGGGAAGTCTCTTTGAATATAAATGTTCCTGCAGTCAATATACACTTATTTATTGAGTTTTTCAAATAAATATTCTTAATAACCCAGGTCAGGTAGACTGCTTGGTAGGATTTAGATTCATATAAATCAGAAAATATCTAATAATATATGCTATGCACTGAGATCCTACTTAGTGCTGTTATTTAATTTCATCTTTTTCATCAAACCGAGAGACCATTTGATTATTGAAGGGAGTGGAGTTGGACTTGGATGAGATTGAGGTGGTCAAGGTCACACAGTTATCAGATATTGGAGTTAGAATTTACATTCAGGCAGACCTGGGGCTTGTACTATTGCCTTTTCTCCAAACTGCCTCTTCTGAACTGAGCTAACCAATAGTTAAGGTGATATTGCTAGGTTAAAGAAAAGAATTATGATAACTTGCAGCCCTGCATTTCGAAAACCAGTCCAAAATCCTCTTTAAATGAACCACAGATAACATGTAGCAGCGCTTAACTGTACATCACACATTTGTTTTGATGCCTTTGTGGTAATGCATGTGAACACATGTTATGATCTAGCTGTCCCCCCAAAGCCTCATGTACAACCCTTTATTCAAAAGGTATTTAGTCCATCTCTAAGAGTTGCCAAAATCCTAACAGTTTCAGCATTGCTGAAAAGTCCAAGTACCAAGTCTCCTCCAAGATGTAAGGCAAACTCTTAGTTGCAAGCTCCTATACAAATGAAAAGTTAAACACTTCCAACATTCAATGGCACAAGATAAACATTACCATTCTAAAAAGGTAAAAACAGGGGGTAACAAAGCATTGGGATTAAAGCAAGTCCAACGTCAAGCAAGGCTAACACTAAGTCCTATAGTTCCATATTCAACATCCGAGGCAATCTGTGGTAAACTATAGGTTCCATGTGCTCCACCTCTATGTTACTTCTGGTGGTTGTAGCTCCAATGGCTCCTCTCTTGGGCCTGCTTTGCTCCTTCCTTGCAACTTTCCTCAGACAATGTACGTTCCTCGATTTTCCAAACTTCTGGGGTCTCCACTGCACCCTTTGCTGCACATTCACAGTTTCACACACTGCCCTCTCAGGGGCACAGTGCTTGGTCTCCCAGGCCTTCTGAAATCTAGGTGGAAGCCTTCTTACCCGCAGAACTCTTGTGTTCTGCATGTGCCTAAAACTAGGGCCACATGGATAATGCCAAGGTCTGCTGCCAGCTGGAGCAGTAGCCAGGCTTTCTTCTCTCTGTGGCTGCTCCTCCCTTTTTTGTTCTTGCTGCTTTTGCTTTTTTCTGCTGCCATGAACTTTTACCCTTCTGCCATGTGCCACTCTGCCTTGGAGCCAGCCAAGTAGGGACTGAAACCTCCATGAACCAGAAGCTAAATAAAACTTTCTTTCCTTAATTTTGGGTGTTGGGTATTTTGTCCCAGCAATGAGAGAAAAGTAACCAAGACAACACTACCTTTTATTAATTTCAATCCAAATGAAGAAAATAATACTTATATCTCCCCAAGTTGGAAACAACTCAACTGTTCATCAATAATAGATCAAGCATCTGAGAAGGAATTTGAGCCTCTGCTCAACTGGATGAAAGATAACACCCTTAAGGACAAGACTGAAAAGGCCATGGTGTTCCGGTGCCTGACTGAGTCTCCAGTGCTCTTGTAGCCAGCCAGTATGGCTGGTCCAGCAACATGAAGAGGACCATGAAGGCACCCATATATCAGACAGGCAAGGACATTGCCACAAACTACTGTGCCAGCCAGAAGAAAATATCTGAAATTAACCCCAGGCACCCCTTGATCAGAGACATGCTCCAGCGAGTCAAAGAAGACGAAGATGACAAAACTGTTCTGGATCTTGCTGAGGTTCTGTTTGAAACAGCAACTCTTCAGTCAGGATATCTTCTACCAAACACAAAAGCATACGGACACAGGACAGAGAGGATGCTTTGCCTCAGTCTAAACACTGATCCATAAGCAAAGGTTGAAGAAGAACCAGAAGATGAGCCAGAAGGCACAGCAGAAGACATGGAGCAAGAGCAGGGCACTGAGTAAGACCAAGAGGAAGAATCGGATGTGGGCAGGGATGATGATGAACCAGAGATGGCGAAGAAATCTGCAGCTGAAAAGGATGAATTGTAGATCACACTCTGACAGGGGCTCCCATGTGCTGAAGGAATGTGAAATTAAGTCACTTCTTGTGGGAGAAACTTGTTCTGGATGCTCCCCTGCACTGTAAAACATTGGGATTGTGGGTCACAGGAAAAAGTGGTTTTTTTAGTTGAATGTTTTAAAAATTTATTTTAAAAATAAAAGAAAGAAAACATGTTAACAGACCGACATCCATTTACAAAAGAGCATAAGAACAATACAAGCAATACAGAGTGACAGACAAAGTAGTAGGAAATTAACAATGGTTGTTATATTACGTATTGATATTTTCAAAGTAGTTTCTCAGGAGTTAGTTGAATTTTTTAACATTCCTCATAAATGTAAATTTGTGCTATTTAACTGAATATTCTTGGTGTAAAATCTTGTCATGTGTATGAAAATAAAAAAGATCCCAAATTTAAAAAAAAATAGTAGAACAGATAAAGAAGAGGAATAAACAATTGAACACCCTGCAGCAATGGGAATAAACTTACTGAAACTGCATCCATCAGATTCATGGGTGAATCTCATGAACATAATGCTCAGCGGACGAACACAAACACCAATGCGACAGAGTAATTTAATGAATCTGAAGTACAAGCTAGCCCCAACTCTCCGAGGTTAGAATGTGCATTACCACCTACCTATAGGGGGCAGCGATCAGAAGAGGGTACATGGCAGGTAAAGGGATTCTGGGTGCTCATAAGGTTCTGCTGGTACCTAGGAGTGTTCACTTTCTAAATTCACGATTCTCATTGTGATCACGGATAAATGACTAAATTCCTCATTTCCATGGCATCACATTTAAGAACAGGGTAGTTCCTACCTTCCTCACATGGGTGTTGTGCTACTTAATTAATGTTTGTAGAACACTTTCTGTTCCCTGGATGAAAGGTACCACTAAAGAGTACAGTATAATTATGATTTAATTTCAAGGCTAATTTTGAAGAAGCCAAAAAAAAGTGCCTATGAATTGTGATTTAATCAGATTACTCCACTAGAATCAAAAGTCATGACTTCTGCCTGGAAATATTACCAGTCATAATTAATAAATAAGCTTTTGTTTAAGTTTTTCTATCTGCAACAATTTGCAAATATTTTTTTTTTCTTTGGGAAGTCCTCAGCGATCCTGGGGTAAAAAGAAGGCACATAATGCTGAGTAAAGAAGACAGGCAGTCTCCTGCTGCCGGGGTGAATGGAATTGCTTTTCTCTGGGGGAAACTAGGCCAGTTTCCTGTTACAGAAGACCCCGAGGGGCTGGCCCTGCAGAGAGTGAGGCTGAGGAAAGCCCAGCCACCAGAAGCCAGGAAGCTGGATGAGGACGTTTGGGAGATGACGCGTTTGTGAACATTATTCTACTTTCTCAAAAGGACAGTTGATTGCGTAGTTCCTCCAATTGAGACAATCTTTCTTCTTGCTCTTCATATACATCAGAAATCCATGCATATGTGAAACTTGGACTACAGCCTTTCCTATATTATGAGATAAGCAATGAAACTGAGCTGGGATCTTGCTTTCTGAGCCCTGGGCTGGGTCTTCTTCCATAAACTCTGACTTGGGGAGATCACATCATTGTATTATTATGGATTAGATATTTCAGAAGGGAAGATATTTATAAAAAGAAATTGTAGCACTATTTTTCATTTCTTCTTTTTAACAGGATAAATAAAACAAATAGAATCAAAAAAGATTTTAGATTCTTTGATGAAAATAAAAGCACTTCCAGTGGGTCATTAACAACATACAGCTGTTTCAGCATCCATTTTGCTGGACAGGTGGAACTTTAGTAACTGTGTCTTTTATGTCTTCTGTTTAATGAGTATATACAAATGCTCCTCATCGTCCCTCCTTAGTGAAAGAAAACGAACATCCAGTCAAGCCAAACAACTCCAGCAGCAGGTCATATTTTTGTGCAATACACTTCTGTGTCTGCTTGAAAACATTTAAAATAAATAACCTTCCCTCTACAAAGAGAAATCATATCAAGATACTTTAAAAATAAAAAGCATTGTAAATCTTGATGACAGTAGATGTGATATTTTAGTAGCTAAAATTCCCCCTGAAAGATTAAAATGTCTGTTTGAATACCTCTAAAGTCATGCAGAGAACAATACCAATGCATTCCCTTAGGAAAAAATAAACCAGTCAAGTGCATTGAGGTAGTGATCTACTATATATACAGGACACTCACACATACATGTATAGTGTGTTTTATATACTATGTATTTATATATGTATGCATTTACATATATTTATATATGTTATATATACGGATAGATAAATATAAGGCAGGTATATGTACACCATACACTATATACAGCTATATATTACAGTTACCGACAGTGTCCCAGATAGTATCTATTTTATCAGCTGAGGTGTTGGGGTGTCAATGACATGAAGCAGAGCTTCCAGCTCACATATGACAGACACACTTGTAATATGAGGAAGAAATAACACCTGCTGCCTCAAGACACTAAGATTTGTTGTCTACATAGCAAAACCAAGCCTCGCTGACAGGCTCTGCTTTTTACCAGGGCGAAGGCCTCCCTCGTTAGACCTTCTTGGAGGACAGCAGAAGCATGGCGCACACTCCCACAATTTTGCCTCCCCGCGGTCTCACCCAGTCTGGTTCTGGGCGGCGAGACCCATCTGCTCTGGGTGCTCTTACCCTCCTTGTCTCCCACCCCACTCCCGGGGCTGCCAGCCCTGCTCTCCCGAAGTCCCCGAATGGTCACACTTCACATACCTACACACGCAGGCAGGTGACCTCAGTGAGTAAGCAGGCCAACACTTTCATGTCAAATATTTATTAAGGCTCCACCTTGCCCTGAAGAAAACACCCTGTTCTTAAAACATGAGGTGTTCCCGACCTAGCTTTCTATTCAAAGGAGAGTACAAATGTGATTAGCAAATTGCAAACACCTACACTAGTGCTGAGGAAATAACATGGACCAATGACTACCTACACCTCCTTCTAGAAGCTTGTGTCCATATTAAAATGCACACCAAACATTTTAATAAATCAAAATCCTAGATTTTAACTTTATACCCTCCAATATTCTTAAACTACTACTTGTGCTAAAGAAAATACAACCTTAATTTATGCCTTTGTGGAGGCAACAGCTTTTATTTCAGGAAGCTCCAGGTCACAGCGCCCATCTCCAAGGCAGGACGCGTGATGCATCTAACTGGTGAGCTGGCCCATCTGACAGCCACTGGTCCCTCGGCCCACATACCCAAGTGGGTGGAGTAGGTGGGTTTAAAACCTCCACACACAAATGGCCTTTCTCCAGGATATGTCTGCCTGCCTGTGCACATATTCTGGCTCCTCCATGAAGAAGGCCTGCTGGAGAAGGATGGCCCGTAATTCAGGAGTTTAATTCAGGAAGCAAATTAATAGGAAGCCTCTTTGTGGCCGTAAATCAAGCTGCTTTCTCTAATCTAGCTTAACCCATAATATACCTGACACTTCCCTGTCATTACACATGGTTGTAAACAGCTTTTTGTTGGCCTAAGAACACCAATGCAGGGTTTATTCAATCATTTCCCTATTGTCAACATTAGATGAAAGATTTGGTATTCATCCTCAAGCCCCTCTGGCATTTGGTGACTAGAAAGAATTCTATACTGTACCTGTTGATTAGCTTTTTTTTTTATGGTAAATTTCATTTTCCAAATGTTGACATAGTAGTAATCCCATTCCACATTTCTCATACACTTTATGAGATTCCATTTCCTCATTGAATGACAGAATCTAATTCCACTCTTCTTGGAGTTGACCAGGTCTATGAAACTTAGATCAATATAATATGGTGGCCATGATGTGGTGTGATGTCTGAGGCTGGACAATAAAGGTTCAGTACCTGTGTTTGAACCCTGCACCAGGAGGGGAAGTCTGATTCCCCTGTTGCTCTGAAGACCAGGCTATCTGAGCAGAAGCTTCAGTTGGCACTGTGGAGTCAGCTCTGCCCAGGTGTAATGTATGCAAGTGACGAAATCCCAGCCATCCAGTCCTACGAGGCCTTCCACTGCTCCACCAAGGTCTAGGCATGCAGAGCAAGTAGAAGTCTCTGCTGGGCCTTGCTGCAATTGCTAACCCACAGACCTGATGAATAAGAAAGCGGCTATTGTTCTGGGTGGATACATGTTGAGTTCACTTATACAAATCAAGAACTGGAACAGAACTTATTTATGCATTTGCATCTCACTTTCCATAAACATTTACTGAGTATCTTTTATTCACCAGGCAGTAAGTTAGGCTCCTAAGGTTCAGAGATAAACTAGGGACATTCCCCTCCCTTTAAATGCCCGCAGTAGTAAGAGACATGACCAGAGATGCTCTTTAGAGAGATGAATTGGGTGTGAGAGGCTGGAGGTCTCCTTCCGCTGAGGGTGGTAAACAACAGAAGTACTGGTTTAATATACAAATGCCCTCATCTTTTTCTGCTCCACAGTCACAGGGTCACAATTTTTTGCTCCTGAGATCAGTGTCACTCTTAAAATGTACTTCTCATAAATAGTTATCATATAAATTTAATTCAAATATAAAAATAAAAACAAAGCACATATGCTACAAATTGGTCTATTTCGTAGGCTGAATTCTGCACCCTACTAAAATTTACATGTTGAAATACTAACTGCTAGACCCTCAGAATACAACTGCGCAGCGTTTGGCTATAGGAGCATTAAAGAGGTAATTAAGCGAGAATGGGGTCATACAGGTAGGCCCTAATCAAATCTGACGGGTTTCCTCATACAAAACAATCAGGACACAGATAAAAAGAAAAGATCGCATGAGCATGTACAGAAAAGACAGCTGTCTACAAGTCAGGGAGAGAAGTCACAGTAGAAACCAACCCTATCCCATACCTTGACCTCGGACTAGCAGGCTCCAGAGCTGCGAGAAAAGACATTTCTGTTGTTTAAACTTCCCATGTGTCATGTTGGTTATGGCAGCCCTAAGAAACTGATACAGTTGTCACGGGACTACTTTGTGTTTCACAGTGCACAGCCACAAGGACGGCAGAAGTGGCAGGTGGTGACGAGGCTCTGGAAGACTGAGACATACCTGTCCCTTCTGCTACCATCTGCACTTACAGGAAAGTTCATTCAAGCTGGGATCAATAAGGGTGATATGTTACATTTTACTTACACAATGGAGTATCTTCAATCTATAATATAGTAACTTTGACTCCTCTACTATTTAATTTATAACCTTATATTATCACTTTGTCCCTGATTCATAGATATAAATATTGCTTGAGTTTGGCCCAGGTAGTATTAACCAAAACTTAGAAAGGGGGACATTTGGCATAGTATTTAAAGAAGCTACATGTCCAATAAGGAATAACACAAAAATTTAAATTCTCTGAACAATTCTAAAGGACAATTTGAGAGGTGATCTAACTTTATAGTGAATAACGGGAAAATGCCAGAATATGCCCCTCGCACCCAGCACATCCCGAATGTTTGCTGAAGTGATCAATAACTAAATGAGTGAATGGGTGAATGAACAGGTGGATGGGTGGATGAAAGAATGAATGAAATTTATGAAAACATTTTCTGCAGAAGGTCATGCAGCAGTTATAGCTCTATAGGCCACATGGCCAGGCGTCTCTCCCAGCCACTCAGCTCTCCAGTTAGCCCCAAAGCAGCCACGGCAGCGATGCATCGGCAAGGCTGGACTCCAGGAACATGTTACAGCAGCCTAGTTGTGGCCCGCTGGCCACAGTTTGCCAGTCCCAGGCCTAAGATATTCACTCTCCTGATCAGAATCATTTTTAATATCCTATTGCCCACAAATTTCAACACAAGTCCCTCATTTAATATTCAAAATTCTCTAACGCACGAGTCCCCCACACACGTCCTCTTATTTCTTATTACTCTACTTTCCATTCTGATAAACTGGGCCGTTATTGCTGTTCTAGGATTTCCCATTTCTTTACTTCATTCAGACAGGTCCCTGTCTACAAAAATACTGTTTATCCACAACGCTGCTCTTAAATTCTGTGCTGCTCAACAAGCTTTTGAGAATTCCTCTAGTTGAATCTGAGCTTACTGTCCTGCGCACCTGATAAACAGCACTTCCTCATTTCCTCATCGAACTTTTTAAACTCGGCCTTACAGGGGAGTCATGTAAGTGATTTCTTATAACCTTGTGGACATCCCAGCCTTCCTGAGAGCTGAAGCTGTGTTCTCCTCAGGTTCATGTGTCTGCAGTGCCACACACCCACAGACTCAACAAACATTCGATGAATACACTGAAATGATACCACTGTGAATGTTCTGCCTCAACATGGTCAAAAGGACACCAATCACCTGTTCTCCACAGATCCCAGGATTTGCTACTCTGGGATCTTTGTACAGTCTGCTTCTCTGTGGGGTCATTAATCTGGCAGGAACTGAAATAACCTTGTTTGCTACAAAACTTTAAAAATGCATTAGGGAGCTAGATTTCTTGCAGCAGGCTGTCCCTTCAATTAACTGCAGTCTGGGAGCAAGGAGCTAAGCACCTCCTCGATTGCCAGGATTCTCAACAGGTTAAACGGAGTTGAGATTCTAGCTGCAGGATTCCTAGCTGCGGGCCTTGCTTCCGTACCATTTCCTTGTGCCTTTAAGTGGGAAGCTCTGCTCTGCTCAGACACCTCCTCAGAGCCTGGCTGCGGTGCAAACAGCACGAGGAGAAACAGAGAAATGAATAAGAAATGAGCAGCTCTGACACCCAAACATTAACAGTCTAGTCAGGGACGCAGACACAGATCCGAGCTCTAACACACACAGCGGTCTGGGGTGGGGTTAGAATGGAAAATACGGTAGGATGATATCTCCCCCCGGGGAAATTAATCTCCACAGAGGCGGGGTCACCTGACCAAAGAAGCCTCTTCAAGTGGATCGAACTGGAGCAGAAACTTGGTAGGAGAACGGTGCTAAATCTGTGAATTGGTGACACTGTTAATTATTTGAGAGCTGGCAATGACCTCAGACATCACCCTCATTTATCTGATAAAGAAGGTGAAACTGAGAAAAAAATACAGCCTAATTAATTACAGGTAAACAGTGGATTTATCCAGCTATGTGCAACTTCAAATTTGCATGACTGGTAGCAAAAGGGTCCAAGACTAGAAAAGCCTTCATTCCTCAGCACTTGTGACAAACATCAGAAGCAGCTATTAGTAATCTGGCCACACAACCAGCCCGAGGCCACAGCAGCCCCTGCTGGAACCCATTGCCTTTGGTAGTTATCAAGGGACCAGATTTAGCTGCTAGCAAAATCACACCTGCGTCCAGTAACTGAAGGCTACAAAACCAGGCACTGGAAAAAAAGCTTGCAGAGAACTGGGGATAGATCAGAGCAAGCTTTAAACTCTGGGAAGGGAATCTTCTGGAAGAGTTCAACTTTGGTTCAGAAGAACAGGCCTCAAAAGGCAACCAAAGGGATGGTGATTTGCCCTAGAATTACAGGGTGCAGGCTCTAGAAGGAGAAGCCATGGGTTTGAATTGCACAGGGCATGTGCTTCCCTGCTGGAGTCCGGGAGGATGCACACCAGGCACCCAAGCCTCTCTGCCTCCCTCCCACTCACTCCTCGGACCCGCAACGCTGCTGCTGTCAGGGACAACGCGATCTCACCATTGGACGGATGCCAGCGCAGGAAGCAAACTTCCCAGGTGAGATGCACAAGGAACTAAGGCTTAAAAAGTGCACTGTGACAGTTTGATTTGAATAGATTTCTCAGTGGGCTTCATTCTCATCCCTTCAGGGAGTGTGCAAATGAATAATTAAATAATAAGTTTTTATGTATTGATTTTAGATTCATAGGAGCAGCTGTACCCACCCTACCACACAAGAACAGACTTTATTAAGAGCCATTCTCTGTATTTCCTCAGCCCTAGAGCCCAAACTAACCTCCCATGAAAATATTTTAAGAGAGGTGACAGTCACATGACATAGTCTATTCAAATTGACTTATTGTCCCAGAATAGAAAAAGGGAAGCCTTCTGAATGCATAATAAAGTGCCTTTTATACTGTCCATATAATATAGTTTACATCAGTTTGCTGAGCACTCTGAAGGCATAGGAGGTACCATGATTTTCTAGCAAAAGTTAAATAGACTATGACAACAGAATGTTAGGGCACTGATAGAAGCAACCTCTGACCAACTTTATTTTAGAGATGGGAAAACAGGTATGGAGAAGCCACAGGGTTCACCGAAAGTCAAACAACTAGGATGAAGCTCCAAGGTAGTTTGCACAAATCCCAGTGGAAATCCTCATTTTAGGTCTCTTTACTATATTCTGTCCCTTTCTTTCACAGTACCTCTCATAATTCTGTGTGAGTGTGAGTGAGTGAGTGTGTGTGTGTGTGTGTGTGTGTGTGTGTGTGTGTGTCCATAACATACTACTAGGATACAAAGTGTAATCGTCTGCAGAGCAGACTGCGTAGCAATGTTAGAAGCAAGAAACATCGAAGCATCGCTTGTGAGCAAGAAGAGGCGGATCTGAGAGAGGAGGAGCTCTTGGCTTCTCTCCTGCCCCAGGCCCTGGAAGGTCACTGGTCCCACCCCTTCCTTCATTCCAGATCACAGGGGTAGCATCCTGAAGGCCTGAAGGGCGCAAACGCCTACTGAAGGCCCTGATTACAGCTATTGGCTCAACTATGGATTTCAGCTGCTCAAAAGAGATTTGGAACAAAAGGACCTAAAAACTATTACAATTTTGCTTCCATGTCTGATACACCAAGATTCAGATAAATTAAAGACCCATTTTAAAATTCTGATTTTTAAAAACATTGATTAGTACATATGTTTATTAGTACACAATGTTTCTATTCCTTGTAGGAAGTCTGTGAACTGAGGTGCCACTATCCATGAAGAAATGCTCAACATCGCTGGCCTTAAAAGAAATGTAAATTAAAGCAGTATCTTACCCCAGAAAGTGTGGTCATCACTAAAAACATTAAATAATAAAAAACACTGGAGAGACTGTGGAGAAAAAGGAGATTTCTTCTCTACCTGTCCCACAGCTTGAAGAAATCTTGTCACCAAAAAAAAACCAAACAAAACCAAACAAAACAAAAAAACCAGAGAACTGGATTCTATTGCTATTCTTATACCGGAGAAACAGAGAAACGCTCACTAACATTGGAACATCATTTTTGTAAAAGTTAACTCCTCTGGTGTGACACACCCTTTCCCCTCCCGTTGAACAGCTCACGTCCTTGACTCAGCCACACAGTCCTGCTGCATGAGCACCTTCCTGGCCCATTTCGTAGGGCTGGAAACCCCGGAGTTCTCCCTCCGCACTGACTGAACTGCCGTTGTCTTGTCACCAGCCTTGAAACCAAGTCACCTTGTATTCCCTTCTTTACCATCATGTCTTTCGCTGCTCAACCCTCTGCGTTTCTTCCTTGCATTTCTGCGTCATTTGGCCTGTGTGGAGTAGGCATGTGTGCAGCACATCTATGGTCTCGGCGATCCCCGCTCCTCTTCTCCCTCCCGCCTCCTGCCATCTATTGGTCCCCTTTCCTTTCGCAAGAGATCGATCTCTGTCTCCTATTCTCTATCTTTAATGTGCTCTTTATTTCCACTTCGGATTTCTCACATAAGAGGAAACAAGGGACATCTAAGCTGAGCGTCTGATCTATCTCACTTAACATTATGGCCTCAAGGTGCGCCCATTTTCCTACAATGACTCAAATTGATCCCTCTTTATTCTCTGTATAAATACCACATTTTCCTTATCCGTCAATCTGTGTTAACTCTTGCAGCACAAACTTGGCCCCACACACAAAAGAATAACCCTCGGGGAAGCCCAGAATCAGAGGGTCATCACCACCTTTCAAGTCATCACTCACAAATGTTCAGCCCAGGTGAAACATTTCCAGGCAGATGAGCTACCTCTGTTTGTCCCAATTTCCTGAAGAAAAAGCCAATCTGTGAGGGATTTATTCTTTAATTGTTAATGCTTACCTTTGGAAAAGGTATGACACAATGTGGTCACTTCCATACACCACACAAGAGTGTGAAAGTTTATAAAAAACTCTTTGGGAGAAATATTGGGTGGAATGTTTTAAAGGCTTTAAAGTATTCTTATCCTTTAATTCAGCAACTCTACCTCTGAAAATGGCTTGAGGTTACAAAACTAAAATATAGAAAAAATAGTCCCTCAGATATTTTTAATAATCATTATTCCATTTAAAAAGAGAAAACTTGAGCTGGGCACAGTGGCACACATCTATAGTCCCAGCACATGAGAGGCTGAGGCAGGAGGATCCTTGCAAGTTTGAGACCAGCCTGAGCTACAAAGTGAGCTCAAGGCCAGCCTCAACTGCACAGCGAGACCCTGTCTCAAAAGGACAAAAAAAGAGAGAGAAAACTTAAATGTTCCACATTATGGAATTGAGCATGTGAACGGTGATATTTTATCTAACAAATGGAAATTGCAGCCACATCCTTCATCACAGAAAGGAGGAAGAGAAGAGTCAGTTACCAAACAGTTACTTTCGTAGCTGATGCTCACCCAGGGCCTTCACACTCAGCCTTTTTATTTTATTTTTTTAAGACAAGGTTCTCCTAAATCATTAACTTGCCCAGGCTGGACTCCAACTCTCAGTCTTCCTGCCCCAGCCTCCCAGACCACTGGGATTAGGGGTTTATGCCACCATGCCTAGTTTGTTTCTGATTCAATGATACAAAAATCTGGTGGGATGATATTTGCCCTATTTCTTCCGTCTTCTTCAAGCTCTTATAAAATGTAGACAATGAATACTTGTTTGCTGATTGCTTTCATTGGTCACTAAAAATAAATAAGGGAGAGGGGCAGAATCTTACCAGAGAAACTTTACTATTAAGAAAAAAGCTTATTAAAGAAGAAAGGGAAAAAATATATATGTGCAAGATACACACACATACACACAAGATGGTCGGGATAACTGTATTATTAATTTCTATTGCTTTCTTCAAAAGAACATTTGATGTTTAATTGTTCCTCTTACATGTCTATATTTGTTTATCAGAGTAACCAACATGAAGATAACAGTATGTAATACAGCAACCATTGTTAATTTCTTTCTAATTTATCTGAAATTCTGTATTTTTAAATTGTTTTTATGTTGTTTACATTTATGTCTGTGTGTTTGTTAATATGTTTTGGTTCTTTTATTTCTAAAAACAAAATTAAAAAGATAAGAAAAAACTTCTGACAAAGCACACATCAACAGTGGGGATTAGAACTAGTCATGGTGGTACACACCTATAATCCCAGCACTCGGTAGGCTGAGGCAGGAGGATTGCTGTGAGTTTGAGGCCAGCCTGAACTACAAAGTGAGACACTGTCTCAGAAAAAAATAGTGGGGATTTAAGGTGGGTGCCTATAGTCTCTTCTATTCCCTTCCAAGTTCAATAGCTGTAAGAACTTAACTCAAACTTTGGACACCATATTGGTGACAGTGTGGAAAAACATTACACCTAGCAAAGCACTGTGATGCATAACTTCTGTTAGCACATCTTTACATTTTCTTGTATTAAAGAATTGCTCTTATCTTAGCTAATGTGACTGACATTACCAAGATCCCCTTCTTTTCAATTTAGTCCGGGGTTCTGAAACTATGGCGACTTAGAGGTGAGTGGAAGAAACACATAGCACTGCAGATTGCTACAAAGTACTTAATGGGAGACAGAAAAAGACAATATAAAAATAAAAGGGGGTGGGGAGAAGGGGAAAACTGCAATGTGTTATATGCACATACCAATCTCCTACAGTGAGTGCAATCACCATGTACTGCCGACAAGTGCTAATAAAAGTCAAAAAATTATAATGGGAATGGAGATGACTTTTACTATCTTATTTATACTCTTCCACTTTTTTCATTTTTTTAATAAAGAGCTGTCTTGGTTACTTTTCTCTCCTTGCTGAGACAAAATACCCAAAACCCAAAATGAAGGAAGGAAAGGCTTATTTAGCTTACAGTTTGTGGAGGTTTCAGTCCATACTTGGCTGGCTCAGAGGCAGAGTGGCACATGGCAGAGGGCAAACGTTCATGGCAGCAGAACACAGCAAAAACAACCAGCAAAAGGGAAGAATGGCTTCAAGCAGCCTCTTCTCTTCCTTTACATTGTAAATAGGCTACCCCCACCCAAGGGGCATGTAGCTCTCACACGATCTCCATGTCCTCCTCTTCCACAGGCTCAGGATGTGTACAAAGTAAGCACCCTGGCTTCCTGCTGAGTCACTCAGCCAAACCTCTAGACTCCCCAAGTTGACACAATGTATCAACCATAACAAGGGCAAATTATTTTATAATTTGAAAAATGTAGGGAAAACTATCTCTATTTTTGGAGGTACTAGAGATCAAACCCATGCCAGGCAAGCACTCTACCACTAAGTCATACCCACAAGCCCCTGGGAAAGAACTTTTGTGTAACTTAACAATTTATTTTTTAGCAGAAAAACCTAAGCCTATCATCTTCCCTTGTATCCACAAATGAATATAGAACATCTTTTGCCAGCTAGTGTGCTGAATAAAAGGACGAGGGAGACAGGCCTCGTGTTTGCAAGGAAGTCACAGGTGTTTGAGGAAGAAACAGTGGCTATGTGCACTGTGTGTCTCGGGGGTGATGAAAGCCTCTTTGTGTTGCAACCTAAGCACACGCAGTGTGCCACGGGAGCAGGACAGGGGCCTAGTTCTGTCTGGAGCAGGAGAAGGAGCTCCAGAAGGCTTTGCAAGAGCAGGAACGCCCAAACTAAGCTTAGGGAAGAAGACGTACTTCAGGTTTTAGGGGCAAAGGAGGGGAAAATATCCTAAACAGAGAGAAAAGAATGAAGGATAAGACCAGGTGGAAACTCTAGAAACGATGACAATGATCCAGAAAAAGATGACCAAGGTGTGAAGAATGGTGAGACAAAGAGAAAGGCAGGCAGGGGAGACTTGGGCAATAAGCCACTGGACGTAGGAACTGGTTGGCGGTGGGGATGAAGAACAAAGACTGAAGATGACCGAGTTTTGTAGCTCAGGGGAGACTGCTGCATTTAGTTAGAGAACTGGGGAGCACATTAATTTAATTAAGTCATAACAGAAAATGAGAGAGAGGGTAGGTGTGGGAGACAGGAGAGTAGAAGGCAGGACCTTGTTCTGGACTGTGGAGTTCATGCTGCCTCCACAACTAATATTCCTATAGCAGGGCCTGAAACAGAGGGGTGCAGCATGCTGCTGGAGCTAGGACAGGGATCAGCGGCCAGGGTGTGACAGCTGTGAGCACAGGTTAATGTCCAATGATAAGGAAGGGAACAGAAAGAGCCCCCTTGCCCTCTTCTCTAGAGTCACATCTGCCCTCCCCACTCTCGCTTTTCCCTACTGAGGCCCCACTGCAAATCTTGCTGTTTAATGTCCCTTCTTAGAGCCCTTCTGTGTACCCAACCTTGCTGGCAGTCAGGGAAATGTCAATGCAAAGGACAATGAGATTCTATTTTTTGCCTGCTGTACTGGAAAAAGTTAAAGATTGATAATCTCCACTGCCAGTAAGCACATGGGGAAATGAGCACTCATATATTTCTGGTATGAGTGCAAATTGCTGTGATATTTTGGGATCTCTATTACCGCCTTAAAATCTCATGACTTATGATCCAGCAATCTCAGTTCTAAGAATCTGTTTTCAGAAATAAAAGCAATGGAACAGAAGAATATATGTGAAATAGGTAGCTGCATTACTTGGCTGACTAAAAACTTAGAAACAACCCATGCTTACTAAAAACGCAATGTTCACGCAACTGGCAATCTACATTAAGCAGCATTATGCAGCTATCAAAAATTAATAGTGATATCTACATATGTCTGGATTTTGATCTAGAAAGGTGTCTGTGATAGTTTTATAGAGAAAAACAAGTTGCCAAGTTCTATACAATCTGATTTAAGAAAAAAAACAGGAAGAAAAAAGTGACATAGTAGCTATGCTAGCAATAATGAATATGACTATATATGTGCTCTATGACAAGTGTTTTAAGTGCATTGTGCACTGCATGCTTAAGGTCACACAGCTCGTGAGTGGCAGGCAGGGCATATCCCGGGCAGCCTGCCTGAAGGCCTGCAGGCTTGGCCTCTGGACTAGAGTGCCATCCGTGTTACAAAAGAGGAGCATTGGTAGGTATTGCCACGTAATACACACTGGGCTGAAGACTGCTAGGTTTTTATGCCCATGTTTGGTCAAATTTGTTAAAACCTGTGCCATTTCTAAAACTAAAAGGAAATTTGGTAGAAGGGTGTGGGGAAAGAGACTCTTAACACTCTGCACGGCCCTCATAACAAAGTTCACACTTCTTCGTGGAGCTGTGTAAGACCACGCTTCACAAATTACCTGGTAACTAAAGGCTAGGGTTTAGCCAGTTGCCAGTAGTTAACTGCTTCCATGGCTGAGAACTTCACTTATACAAGACAGTGCCGGTTCATGGTCAAAAAAGCTTCTGGCAACACAGCCTTCTAGAGGGGGAACTGGAAAAGGAGAGATGAGCTTAGCAGTTGACGGCGAGTGTCTCCGCCCTGACGGTGCTTCAGAGAAGAAATCCGTCCTCAGCAAACACAGAGGACCTGGCAGGGAGCAGGCCGCTGTCCCAAGCCCTGGTGCCTTGTGCATATGGTGGCTCACAGCCTTGAGCACAGGCCTCCTGTTGCCTGGAGCAGGCAAGCGCCTTCGGAGGTCGGTCTCAAACCCGCTGGCTTTGGTCAGCGGCAGGTCCCCCAAACGGAAACTCAGGATAGGTTTCCGCCAGGACTCTCAGGACCAGCGGCCTCAGCTCAGGCCAGGGCTCCCTGGCTCCCCTCAGGCACCACTGCAGAAGAGCAGCCTCCAGTTCTTCCTCCCCTCACAGCAACACTGGTCCACACGGCGTGTTTCCCTACCTGACAACACATCGCAGTCACAGCCTGGATCAGGATGTCCCCTGAGTTGAGAGCGTTCAAAGCTCTGTTGTCACCTTATGGCACTAAAGGAAGGGGTGGAACTGGGAGGGGGGCCTAGTGGAAGGAAGTTAGCTCACCACCGCCTTAACCTTAAAGGGCTGTTGGGTACTGGGATCCAACTCCCCTCTTC
>PVLD010012640.1:46007-59483 GCA_004027595.1 Dinomys branickii | reverse complement strand
AATTTTATTTTAAAGACAAAAGAATGGAGACATATGAACCAGAAAAGCCATAAACAATACAGAAAATACAAAGTTATACAGAATATAGTAGGGAATTAGCACTGGATGTTGTATTACATAGTTATCTTCACATTAGTTAACACAAAAACATTAAAGGAAATACCAAATTATAGAGGAGATAGTAGGGAATTTGCACTGGATGCTGTATAATATAAAGTTATCTTCACTTCCGTTAATACAAAAATGACTGAGGAAATACAGAATTATAGAAAACATAGAAGGGAATTAGCTCTGGATGCTGTCCTACATAATGTTACCTTCACCTTTGTTACTCAGTTACACAGATGATGGCCCATTTGATCATTTAATTTTTCTCCTCCCTCATCTCCATTGCCCTATCACTCAATCAGTCATCTTCCCTGTGATAACTGTACTCCTGGGTTTATCTATATCCTTGGACTTTCGTCTTGGGAAGAGATATAGCTGCCTCAGACTATACTATAACATACATGGGTGTATACAAACTGCCATGGTTGGAGGTGGGAAAGCACATATGCTCACAGCGGACCGCCTGGCTCCACCCTGTCGTCGCGCTATGGGTGGGGGCGGGTCCAGACCATGAGGTGCCCTGAGCGGGGCCCTCAGCGGAGCAGCCACCGGGCCCACTGCAGAGCAGCAGAGAAGCAGTTGCGGGGCCCACAGCGGGGCAGCCGCGGGGCCCACTGCGGATCATTCGCAGGGCCCACAGCGGAGCAGCCGCGGGGCCCACTGCGGATCATCCGCGGGGCCCACTGCAGAGCAGCCGCAGGGCCCACTGCAGAGCAGCCGCGGGGCCCACAGCGGAGCAGCCGCGGGGCCCACAGCGGAGCAGTCGTGGGGTGCACTGCAGATCATCCGTGGGGCCCACTGCGGGGCAGCCATTTTTTTCCTTTTTGAGGCAGGGTTTCGATATGCAGTTCAGGCTGGCCTAAAACTCACTATACTCACTATGCAGCCCAGGATGGCCTCGAACTTGCAGCAATCTTTCTGTCTCAGCTTCCTTAATGCTGGGATTACAGGCATGAATTACCATACCCAGCTTCCATTCTTTTTTTGTTGTTGTTGTTGAAATAGGATCTCACTATGCAGTTCAGGCTGGCTTTAAACTCACTATGTAGCTCAGGCTAGCCTTGAACTTGTGGTGACTCTCCTACTTCAGCATCCCAAGAGCTGGGATTTTAGGTCTGCGTCTGGTAGTTCCATCCATTTTGCCAAAGTCAAAAGAGATTTTTTGCCGGATGTGGTGGCACATACCTGTAATCCCAGCACTCATGAGGCTGAGGCAGGAGGATCATTGTGAGTTCAAGGCCAGCCTGGGCTACAAAGTGAGCTCAAGGCCAGCCTGAACTGTACAACAAGACCCTGTCTCAAAAAGACAAAAAAAAAAAACAGATTTTTTTTTAAACAGTTGTCCTGTTCAAATCAGATTTATGCACTGTGCATGATAGGTCTCCCAAAGTCTTTCAAATCTCTAACAATCCTTAAAAACTTTTAAAAAATGATCACCATTTATTCATTACAGAAATATTTGATTAAGCAGAATTTCCTACATCTGGATTTGGCTGAGTACATCTTCACAATATAAGATGTTGCCTTCCATAGTTTTTATGAAATCATAGTTAGACTTAGAACACTGATTTCCATGTTTAGGGAGTGGGCAGAATATGTCAGCGATGGTGTATGCAGGTAATGTCCTACAGCATCCTGTGAGGACTGGTCGCACCTTTTCCTTTTTCAGATGGGGGGGGCTTGCTAAGCTGCCCAGGTGGGTCTCAAACTCGTGATCCTCCCGCCTCGGCCTCCCAAATCGCTGAGATTGCAGGTGTGTACCACCATGCCTGGCCATTGGTTATCCTATTTTTTAATGAGTGTAACAGTGATGAATAGGTTCAGGTTTTGAAACCCTGAGCCATCCAGAAAAATGTCTTTAAAATGAGGAAATGAAGAAGAGCATTGTGGGGAGCAGGTGATAATGTAAGCAAGCAAGCTGGAGCTGCATGCTTACACACAGAAGGATGTACAGTATGCATATTTACGTCAGTAGGGCCCTATCTACTCTTTGTTTATTCGTCTTGAGACAGAGTCTCATTATGTAGGCAGAGGCTGGTCTCAGACTCCTGGCGATCCTCCTGCCTCAGCCTCCCGAGAAAGAGTTTCTTAGATATCATGAGCATAATTTTTGTTATGGCAAATTTTATATATTTGTTTATTTTCTGGTGGTACTGGGAATTGAACCCAGGGCATTCACATTAAGCTATATCCCCAGCCAATTTTTGTTCTGTTTTGTTTTTTGAGGCAGGATCTCTCCATGTAGTGTAGACTGGCCTTGAACTTACATGGTAATACTCCTGCCTCAGCCTCCTAATTGATGGGATTATAGGCATGTACCACCGCACCCAGCCCCCTCACACTAAAAAATTTTTTTCTTTTAAAGTTTGAGATAGAGTCTTGTTAAACTGCTTGGGCTGTGCTCAAAACTTTTGATTTTCCTGCCTCAGCTTCCTAAAATACAAGACTTACAGACCTGTGTCACTGTGCCTAGCTGTTATGGCAAGTTCTTTGTTTTAGAGGTGGCGTCTTGCTATGCTGCCCAGGGTGGGTCTTGAACTCCTGGGCTCAAGCAACTCTCCTGCCTCAGGTTCCCAAGTTGGTGGTAGCAGAGGTGTGTGCCGCTGTACCCAGCTTATTATGACACATTTTATAATAAAAAGAGAGGTTTATGGGCTAAATAATATTATATGCTGCCTTGTAAGATATAATTATTTGACTGTTTTGGTGCATTTAGCTTAAACAAGATGTGTAAAAGCCAGGCTTGGTAGTGAGTGCCTGGAAGTCCTAGCACTCTTGGAGGCTGAGGCAGGATGACTGCAAGTCTGAGCCCGGCCTAGATAACTGAGCAACTTAGTGAGCCCCTGTCTCACAAAATCAAAAGGGACTGGAGCTAGAGTGCAATGCAAAGGTCCTCAGTTCAATCCTCAGGACCATAAAACAAAAGATGTATAAACTCTTCCCAGTTTATCGTACTTGTTCATAACTATATCCCTTCAGTGTCTGTTTTACCTTGTTCCTGAAATAAGAAAGCTAATGTAGGGTGTGCCTGAGTCCCAGGAATGTGGTCCCCACAAACACATACTGCTCAATCCCCAGACATACCATTTCATTGTTATTCGGCACTTATAAACTGCCTTGCAAGACTGAAGCACTTTTTTTGGGTACTGGGAACTGAACTCAGGATCCTGTGTTCGCCAGGCAGGCACTTGTGCTACTGAGCTATGTCCCTGCTCCCTGAAGTACTTTCTACAATTAAAGCTCCCAATCACAGCCCCCACCCACAAGGCCTTCTAAAACAGGAGATATTACCATACACTAAGACCAAGACAAACTACAGGCCTGACAAGTTGCAATTTTGGAGCATTCTGGATTTCAGATTTTCAAAATTATGGATGTCCTACTGGTAAAGTCTTTGGAAGATCTGAAAAATTCCCAAATCTGAAACATTCCTGGTCCCAATCACTTCAGATAAGGGATATTCATTCAACTGTACCTGATAAGGAACTTATACCTACAATATATAAAGAATGCTTATGCTTCAACAATAAGAAAATAAAAATAGAGGAGATTTACCGAAAGAAGACATACAAATGGCTAGTAAGTCATGGAAAGGTAATCAACATAAGTATCATTAGGGAAATGCAAAATCAAAACCACAATGAAGTACTGATACATGCTTCAACATGAATGAAGATTGAAATCATGCTAAGCAAATGAAGCCTGACACAAAAGACCACATATTTTATAATCCTATTCACATGAAAAGTCAAAATATACCAATCTATAGAGACAGAAAGTAAATTAGTATTGCCAGTGCATGAGATTAGGGTTTGGGAGTGACTACTAATTCAATCAGGATTTCTGTGGGGTATGATAAAAATATTCTAAAACTGTGCTGATGGTTATACAACTCTGAATATACTAAAATCCACCAAACTCTACTGTTTTGTGTGTGGGTACGGTACTGAGGATCAAACACCAGTGACATTCTACATCCTCAGCCCTTTTTTTTTTCTTTTTTTTCTGTCTTTTTGAGACAAGGTCTCCCTATGCACTTCAGGCTGGCCTTGAGCTCACTTTGTAGCCCAGGCTGGTCTCAAACTCACAATGCTCCTCCTGCCTCAGCCTCCCAACCGCTGGGGTTACAGGCATGTGCCACCATGCCTGGCGGTCAGCCCTTTTTATATCTTTATTTTATTTTATTTTATTTTTTGTTTCAATTTTCAAATAGGGTCTCACTAAGTTGCCCAGGCTGGCCCTGAACTTTCAATCTTCCTCTCTCAGCCTCGGGAGTAGCTAGGATTTTAGGCATGTGCCACTTACATGGGTGAATTTCAGCAGGCTACTTATATATACCATAATAGGGCTGTTTCAGAAAAGGAATACAGGGCCCCAGATAACTTTTTTTCTTTTTTGTGATATTGAGGATAGAACTCAAAGCCTCACACATGCCAGTAAACTGCTCTACCACTGAACTATAGCCCCAGCCCCTAAAGACCTTTAAGGCTGGTTATATCTATTGATATTTGCCATGTTAGAAACGCAAGGTGAGAAGGCTAGAGCTGTGGCGCACTTCCTAGACGCTTTTTGTTTGATTCCCTAGGGCCACAGAATAATTAATTCATTAAAAAAGAAATAAAAAGTGAGAAACCTGCTGGAAGTGGTGGTACCTGCCTATACTTCCGAGTTTAGTCCGGAGGACGGTACATTCAAACCCAGCTGAGCAATTTAGCAAGATCTTGCTTCGAAACGGAACAGCTGGAGCCGTGTGTGCCGTGGGTTTAGGGTCAACCTGGGCGCATAACGTGTTCAAGGCCAGCCTGAGCTATATAGGGAGAGCCCATCTCAAAACAAAACAAACATGAATAAGTCATAAAAATAAGAGCTTAAAAATAAAAGGGCTGGAGATGTAGCCTGGTACTAAAGATACCAAGGTTTAATACTCAATACCACACACAACAGAGCAAGAGAGATAAAACATATTAATTTATTTTAAAAAAGAACCTGTTCAATATTAACACAAATAACATATATTTTATGAAAAAAAAAACTCTATTGTTGAAATTCAAAAATTCAGTGGCTCAATAAAAGACATCTGGAGCTGGGCCTGGCAGTGCAGGCCTGTAATTCCAGCACTCTGGGAGGTTGAGGCAGGAGGATAGTGAGCTCAAGCCTCACCTGGGCAACTATGGGCAACTTAGTGACTTAACAAGCCCCTGACTTAAAAAAAAAAAAAAAAAAAAGACAGTTGGATTTTAATACTTGCTTCTGCATGCAATCTGTTGGCATAACATAGGTCATGTACCATCTGCGAAACTGCCCTATATGCCCAGTAGAGAATGTGAATGAAAAACGCAAGTGGGGTGTATAATATGTATAAAAAATATTTTGATCCTGCAGATCTCCAGCAAGGGTCTTACGGTCACAGCCTGAGCACTGTTGATCTAGTTCTACACAATTAAGGATTTAAAAACATACTGTATTATGTGAAAAAAATTTAATCAGAAAAAACAGCATATGATAACTTTAGATCAAATGTAAAAGCAAACTCTAATAGTATATTGATTAGGAGATTTTTTCCATGGATAGGAGAAATTTCAACTTACATGGGCCATGGCTTTTCAAATTATTTGACCTCTGTTTTTTTCTGACTTCTTCACTTGGTCAAGTGCAGGAACCTGAAAAATAGACAGAGAAGGGTAAACTTCCGACACACTGAACTGTCCTCGGTACTCCCAAGCACCCTGTTAAAGTCACTAGCCCTACATGGACGCACCAGGGGAGAGCAAGAAAACCACAGCAATATAGGCATCTTCCACGCACACCCGCACAGCCAGACGAATGTACAACAACTACACTTGTACGGCTCCTGCTTTGCTGGCCCTCCTGTTGTCCTACCACACACGCAAGAATATTCAGGGTTGGACCTAACAAAACCCCAGCCTTTTACTGAACACTAGGGAACACAGAAGCAGCAGGACAATTTCCAGGCAGATGTGAGCACTAGGGAACACAGAAGCAGCAAGATGATTTCCAGGCAGATGTGCCCCAGTGCTGACAGGGAACTTCAGCACGTCACAGGGAGAGGTTACGGCTGAGACAGGCCCCCGATTTGTGTGTACACGTGTGGTACTGGGGACTGAACCCACACCAGGCAATTTCATTACCACTGAGCTATATTGCTACCCCTACCAATCTGTGTATCCACATCTATGTATCCATACATCCATCTACCCACCCACTCACTCACCTATCTGTATATACTTTGAGACAGTGTCTAAGCGGCCCGAGCTGGGCTAAAACTTCTGATCCTCCTGCCTCAGCCTCCTGAGTAGCTGCAATTACAGGCATGTGCCACCAGCTCTGGCTAATCTCTCAGGTTGCTGATACTAATCTAAATTATATATGGGGTCTAAGTGCTCCCATCTGCTCCAAATTACAAAAATCCAAGGAAGATTTTTGCTTTTTTTTTTTTTTTTTCAGTTTTTTGAGATAGGGTCTCACTATGTAGTTAAGGTTGGCCTTGAACTCACTATGCTGCTCAGACTGACCTCAGACATCTGCCTGGAAATCATCTTGCTGCTTTTGTGTTCCCTAGTATTCACAGATGATCCTCCTGCCTCAGCCTCCTGAGTGCTGGGATTATAGGTGTGTGCCACCATGCCTGGGAATAAGGAGGATTATAATGCATTTTACCCCTTAAGAATAAGACGGCACCCTCAGGCTAGGACCACAGAACATGTACGTAGACCAAGCGTAAATAGAATTTTTCCAGCTTTAGGTAAAACCTGTGTACCTCAGTGGTTCTATTTCCTCCTTCCAAGGCCCCAAAAGACTATACTACTTACTCCATAGGCTGTACTAAAGCCTTTAGCCCCTCCTGGAGCCACCAGACGGGAGCAAGAAAACCACAGTAATACAGGCACCTTACATGCATACCAGCATATCCAGAACACTGACCTCATTGGGAAATCAATTTTAAAAAGTTTCTTGACCCAGCACTCATTTCCTGTCCCAGCCCTCCCTTTTGCTTCCCAGCAGAACATTACTTCTTTACTGAGGGTGGGCTATGCTGGGCCTGGAGTCCTGTGAATGGCCTATTTCTCAAGGTAATGAAAATCCAGTGTTTGTGGTATAAGCCTGTAATCCCAGCACTTGGGAGGCTGAGGCAGGAGGATCGCCGTAAGTTTGGGTTACATAGTGAGTTCAAGGCCAGTCTGAACTACATGCTGAAAATCTGTCTCAAAAAAAAAAAAGGAAACTAAATCTAGTGTTTTAAGAAAGGTACTGCCGGGTGTGGTAGCGCACACCTGTAATCCCAGCACTTGGGAGGCTGAGGCAGGAGGATTATTGCCTGTCTCAGGCTAGTCAGCCTGAGCTACAAAGTGAGCCTGAACTGCACAGTGAGACCCTGTCTGAAAAAGAGGGAGACAGGGAAGGAGAAGGAGAGGAAGGAAGAAAGGTACCAAAGTTGATTCTAGAGGTGCAAGACACTTTCCATAGTCGGGGCTGTTCAGAAGGAAGTCTTTAATCACTAGCGTATTGTCAAAGAAAATTTCTGTAAGATGTAGAATATGAGCTGGGTTAAAAAAACCAAAGAAGTTTAATAGACAGGAAAAAGAACAGTGAACACTGAGCAGAGTAAGTGAAGAGGGGAAAACAATACGCCAAAAGCACATGTTCACCAGGGGTGGTGCCACGCACCTGTAATGCTAGCACTCGGGAGGCTGAGGCAGGAGATCACAAGGAGTTTAAGGGCAGCTTTGGCTACACAGTGAGTTCAAGACCAGCCTGAACAGAGTGAGACATTGTCTCAAAAAACTAAAACAAAAAAAGATTAAAATGGTAAAATATATGTTATGTATGTTTAACCACATAAAAAACCTGCCTGATCCCAAGGTCACCCTGAAAATTTGAGGTCATTACTACTCAGGGACAGAATGTGTAACTTCACAGTGAACTGCAGAACTTCAGTTTCTGCAAGTGTCAGAGCACAGGGGTCACAGGCCCCTCATACTGGCACACACGGTGCTTTACAATGCCTCTGTCACACGAACCTAAGTGCATATCCTTTCCTGAGACATCCAAGAATACAAACGTACAGCCATAAACACTTCTATACCATTATAGACAGTCACAACCACACACCAAGAAGACACACACAGTCACACAATCCACTCGCCACTGTATGTCACACAGCCACTCCCCTACAGTCAAGGGCTCTCCACACCAACACCTCAAAATGCCCTACAGTCAAAATCACACCCCCTCAGGGGGCTCCAACACAATCACAGTAGTGAAGACACTCAACGCCTGTATACACAGAAGCACTGTATACACAGAAGCACGCATTGTCACACAGCCACAATCTCCCCCCTCTCCAAAGGACACAACAGGGATACACAGTGTCACCACACAGTCACAGGCACATGACAACTGCACACGTACTACACATGGCCACAGTATCACACAATTCATACAGACACCCGCATCGGTCACAAAGTCACAACTATACTCATATTCCCAGGAACAAGAAGGACAGGCACATATACACAACAGAGGCACGCACGGTATCACCTCCACAAGCACAACACACAGTATCACACACGGTTTACACAAAACAACCAGACACACACCCTGGAGACAAGTGATTACAATCGCACATCACAGGCATCCACACCGGGTCACAGGGCCACAAAAGACACTTTCAGAATCGCGCATCCTCAACCGCTCCAGGCAGCTCGGGACACGCCCCGTCTCCGCCCCGGATTCTCGGATCCCCTTCACCTTCTGCCTCCTCTGGTCGCTTCAGGGTGCTGGTGGAGCTGTGATCTCGCCACGATGTCAAAAAGCTGTAAAGTCGGGCCGCTGTGAACTCTGGGAAACGTAGTCCAGAGCCACATTAGCCACGAACAAGATGGCTGAGTGTGGGATTGCCCTGTTTTGAGATCGCGCCAGGGAGGTATCAAAGAGGTAGTCCCCACTCCAAATATTCTAGTGGGCTTGAGTTCACTTGATTCCAATAAGGACCATAAGATCCCCAAATTCACAGGAGGAGGCTATCAAGTTTGCGTGAGGGAGACAGAACTGTCTGCAGGGCGTTAAGGGAAATGTAGTCCATGACCCGAAAAGCTGCCTCGCTGGTATCACTGTAGTGGGTAATCAAGTCCCGGCCCAGGCTGGGCTGGTCGGGTGAAGGTGCAGAGCCGCGTCGCAGAGACTTCTGGGAGTGCTTGACTTGCCTTCATAGTGCGCAGGCGCAGCGCGCTGAGTGGACATTTTGGTCTTTGTCCGCGGGTCGGTACGGCCTCTCGGTACACGTGGCGCGAAAGTAGGAGGTGGGATCTGGGTGTCTTGGGTCTGTCGGGCTGGGGAGGTTGAAGGGGAGGATTCTGGATCTGTAGGGACGGGGCGCGCGCGTGGGGAGTGGGTTTAAGAGCGTTTGGCCTAGGTATGGGGCGGAGGTGGGGGCCTCTGAGGAGGATTGTAGCGTGAGTGACCCTGACTTCGACCGCAAAGTTTGACCCATTCTTTTGAAATGTTGAGCGAATGTGAAATGGTGTAAGATTGTGTGTGGTTGCGCCTCAAAAGGAGATGGGGAGACCAGTGTTGAGGTACTGTATAACGTATGAGCCGCATTTCCCGTGTCGAAAGTGCTGATAAGTTATAACGGTGCCATCTTCTGGAGTTATTTTACTTGGAAGATCGGGAGGAGGAAAAAGCGAGTATGGAATAAGTTTAAAACGATTTTTTAAAGGTAAACACTTTTTATATTGAGTTGGAATGCAAATCACCCTGATTTAATTTTTTTCAAAGGTCTTTTTTGTTCCGTGATGTCTGCTTCCTGTCTTAAATCCCCTAATCTTTGAGTTACTTAATAAAGAGCTGCTAGGAAAATTTCTGTAGCTAGTACTTTTTCATTTTGAGAGGCAGTATCACTACATGGAAGTCCAGAATTAGAGCCAGAGGTTCTAGGTTAGGAATAGTTAACCTCATTTCTTTTTTAAAAAGAAAACTTGCTTACTGACAGCGTTAATCTAGGAGTCAGGAATAAAAGTTCAAACTCCTTAAAGAGTGGAGGTATTTTTAGTTTGTGAATTTTGTAACATAATGGAGAGAACTATTTGGTGGGAGGGTTTTTCTGTTTTACAAAGCTTTGCATAATAAAAGAGTTAAGTGGTTGGGTAAGGAAGTAAGATTTACGAGGCAGCCACAAATTTACAAACAGCAGCCGGTTAGGAGATAAAATTGAAGAAAAATACTGTTTACAATATCATTAAAAAGATACAAATTTAAGATGTGCAAAACTATTAGAGAAAATTTTTTTTTCTTTTTTTGGTCTTTTTCCAGACAGGGTCTCGCTGTGCTGTTGAGGTTGGCCTTCAGCTCACCTTGTAGACCAGGGTGGTCTCAATCACACAACGATCCTCCTGCCTCAGCCACCTGAGTGCTGGGATTACAGGCGTGCACCACCACGCCCGGCGAGAAAATTTTTTAAAATACTAAGTGGTGTAAATGTAAAATGGGAATAGAAATACCACGGTACATAAAGAATTGTACCAAAGTAATAATTTATTAATTTAATGTGATGCTAATAAAAGAATCAACCAGATTTTGCGGGCGGGGTTAGGTGAGCTGATTGTATTAACACGGAAAAACAAACAGCCATAGCCAGTGAACATACGGAAAAGAAAGCAGTTGGTATCCTGGCTGTAACATTTTGAGATGCTGCTCACCTGTAATCACGGCCGTGGTGAGCCCGAGGCAGGAGGGGCACCACGAGTTCTGGGTCAGTCTGAGCTACATAGAGACCCTATCTCAAAAAACCAAAATAAGTAAATAAATATAAATATCAGAGCAAAGCATGTGAAGGGAAATTTGGTAACACAGTATCTGTGATAATTACAGCTGCTTTAACTCCGCATTTTTAACGCTACAAATGCTTCTACCTTTACATGAAAGAATATAGGTACAAGATTGCTTTTGGTGGCAGTCTTGGTTGCTGACAGCGTTTGTCTATGAATTTTTCTATTTGGCGTAGAAATATACTGGAAACTGAGAGTTTGTGGTGCAGGCTTGTAATCCTGGCCACTTGCGAGGCGGAGATAGGAGTATGGCAAGTTGGAGGCTAACATGGCAATTCAGTAAGACCCTGTCTGAAAATAAAAAACAACAAAGGAACTGGGTGTGGTGGCTCATGCACTTGGGAGGCTGAGGCAAGATTAGCAGGTATTGAGGCCAGCCTGGACAACAAGGTGAGTTCAGGGCCAGTCTGAGCTATATAGCAAGGCCCTGTCTCAATAAGTGAAAGAAAAATAACCTAGGAAACAACCAACAGCAAAGGATTGGGAAGGGAATGTAGCTCAGTGGCAGCAAGCCCAAGGCCCTGGGTTCAATCCCCAGCACCAAGCAAAAATAAAAAATGTTTCGATTCTTGCCTATCAGTAATAGATGGGATCAGTATGCTATGGGTATAGCTGTACAGTACAGCAATACATAGCTGTTCAAAAGAATGAGGAAAAGCTTTCTACTTACCAATTATGACATAAGTACAAAAATTTATTACTTGTGAAGTACAGAATCTAGAGTGTATTTTGCTTACAGTAAGAAATGTAGCACATACCTGTCTGGGAGACTGAGATAGGAGGATAGGAAATTTGAACCCTGTTTGAAAATTTAGCAGTTCAGCCAATCCTGTCTCAGAAGATGGAGATGTAGCTAAGTAAGAAGGCCTTGGGTTCAATCCTGAGTATCAACAAAGAAAAAAGAAAGGGAAGGAAAAGAAAATAGTAGGCCGGCTGTGATGGTGCACGCCTGTAATTCCAGCGCTCAGGAGGCTGAGGCTGGACTGTTGTGATTTTATTTAAGGCCAGCTTGGGGTACAAGGTGAGCTCAAGGCCTGCCTGAACTGCATAGTGAGACCCTGTCTCAAAAAGACCAAAAAAACAAGGCATTTTAGTATATTTTTATTAAGTCAGAAGATACATAAAAAACTTTTATTTTTTTAACCAAAGTCTCCATATGTAGTCTAGAATGTCCTTGAACTCATGATCCTCCTGCCTCATCCTCCTGAGGGCTGGATTTATACACGTGTCCCACCTAAGAAACTTTTAAAAGTAGCTATCTGTGTTTTGGTAATAGGGGAATACTGGAAAAGATAGGGCAAAGGCAAGTAACTTTTTCTTAACTATATTACTAGTATGTTTCACAGTTAATTTTTTTAAAGGAGGAGATAGGGCTGGGTGTGGTGGTACATGCCTGTAATCCGAGATCCTGTCTCAAAAAATAAAAAAAGGACATAGGCCACAGAACCATACTTAACGTTGCTCCTTCAAATGCCACTTTATATCCCAGTGACCTTAGACAGGTACTTAAATCTTGTGCTTCAGATTGTCATCTAGAAAATACACAGATGAAAGGATCTTTCTTCCCAATGTGGTTATATAAAGGAGTTAATGCATCTGTTGCCTATTAAATATAAGTACTTGGTAAATCTGTTTTACAGTGTTGGACTTCAGACCCAGAGCCTGACACATGCTGTGTAAGGCATCTACCACTCAACTGTATGCCCATCTCTAGACCATTTAAGCCTGGAGTTCATACTAGTATTTCTAATTGAGTTTAAATGGTATAGTACTTTTTGTCTAATTTCTTAGCTCTTTATTGTAGTTTGTAATTAAAATTTTTAGAAACAAGTTGGTATTAATACTTATTTTCCGGCAGTAAAAAATGATTTCAAAATAATACTGTATTAATAGTAATTTTTTTTTTTTGAGACAGGGTCTTACCTAGGTAGTTCAGGCTGGCCTTGAGCTCACTTTGTGGCCCAAGCTGGCCTGAAGCGGTCTTCCTGCCTCAGTGTTGGGATTACAGTCGTGCACCACCATGCCTAGTTTGTATTGATAGTAGACACCGTAAACATACTGTATCGTGTTGAAATTTTCTATAACATTTAATGTGTTTAACTTCTTTTCTAGAGCCGGGTGTGGTGGCACATGTCTGTAATCCCAGCAGTTGGGGGCCTGAGGCAGGAGGCAGGAGGATTGTTGCAAGTTTGAGACCAGCCTGGGCTACAAAGTGAGCTCAAGACTGGTCTGAACTACATAGTGAGACCCTGTCTTAAAAAGACAAAAAGAAAAAAACAAAAAAAACCCCACCTTTATCTGAGAATTATGTGATCAAGTTAATATCAATTTGTTTTCAAGTTAAGGGACTGCTTACCTCCCCCCTGCCCTAAATTGGGATTGAATCTAGAGCTTTTTTTTTTTTTTGAACCTAGAGCTTTTTTTTTTCCTCGGTACTGGGGATCGAACTCAGGACCCTGCGCTTGCTAGGCAGGCGCTTATTCCACTGAGCTATATCCCCAGCCCAAAGAGATTGTTCTTT
>PVLD010012640.1:14592-45907 GCA_004027595.1 Dinomys branickii | reverse complement strand
AGTCCGCCTGCCTTGGCTTCCCAGAGTGCTGGTGTTACAGGCATGTGCAACACTTGACAAGGCACTATTTCTTTTAAAGTGAATTTTATTATTTTTTAAAAAGAAAGTAATGTAAAATACATCTTACAGAAATATCTCACTCTGCTTCTCTCTTGCAATCATATTGTTTGTCCCATAAAAATGTAGTTTATTGGGGCTTTTTGTTTGTTTACCCTTTAGGTTCGCCACTACATATATTTATTGTTCATCTTGTTCCCACCTTCATATAAAGAGTAGTATATCATTTTCACCTTTCTGTACATTTACTTTCTTAACATTGCTGTTCTGAAGATGTCCCTTTTGACCATTCTCTTCCTTTTTTTAACTACTGTGTGTGTAAGGTGCCATTGTGTTGGATGTACTATAGTCCCCGTTGAATGTTTCTGTTGCTTCCAGTCTTCAGCTGTTGTTGAAAATGCATGATGGGGTCTGAGGAGTTACCACAAAGAGAAAGTGGAGACCTCATCTTAGCCTGTTAAGTAGGTTCTTGACTCATCTACAGAAAATTGTAGGGTGCCTCACTGTTACTAAGATTGAATGTTGGCCCTCCAGAGAGGCTCCTTTTGATTTGGAGTTGGGAATATTTGTTTTTGGAAAATAGAGTATGTGTGAATTCATAGAAAGGGGGGCTCAATTTGCAGGTAAAAGACAATATTCATTTATAGGAGGAAAAGCATTGGCCCAATCTGTTGTATTTTTTAAGATGAATGACTAAAATTTTTTCCTAAAAACATTCTTTGAACTCTTTGAATCTGATTCTCTATTGGTTGCTGACCTTTACCTCATCAGCTAATTTATGGATTTAATAGTACCTTTCACGGGTGTGATGTAATGGGCCTGGAAGGGAGGGGGAGTCCAGGGGGTAAAGATAATGAATAATCTTGAGTAACTGTGTCCTGAAGTTGGAGAAGACACTTAAAATTATGGTTTGCCTCCTCTCCTTTCTATCTGCCTCACTACTGAATAATTTACCTGTGTCATTTTGTACTTAAGCAGGAGTATCTCTAAAGTAGATTTCTCCAGGTGGAATTGCCCAGTGGGTAAGTACATAACACTCCCACTAGCAATATGCAGTAGCTCCTTTCCCATAACTTTAGCCTCAGACAGTAGGGTTGAATGTTTGTGGGTTTTGGAGCTTTTTTTTTTTTTTTTGTATCAGGAATTGAACTCGGGACCTTGTGCTTGCCAGGCTGCTGAGCTATATCCCTGGTCCTTTTTCCCTTTTTGAGACAGGCTCTTGTTCTGCAGTTCAGGCTGGCCTTGAACTTACAGTGATCCTCCTGTCTCAGTCTCTGAGTGCTGGTGTTAGAAGTGTACAGGGGTGCATCACCACTTCCTGCTTGATTTTTTTTTTCTTTTTTTTTTAACCAAAGGCATAAATAAGAATTGCATGTGAGTGTAAGTTTAATTTACAAAGCAAAGACCATATATGTTCCCCGGTCCCGGAAAAAAAAAAAAAAGACCATATATGTTCATCTGAGAACTGTCTGCTCATATATATGCTTTTCTCCATTTTTCCATGGAATGTCTTTTAGGAATTGTCACACTTTTAAAAAGATAGCTCTATATGAAATGAACTGCAGCCCCACACCCCAGATTTTCATTTGTGTTTTGACAGTGTTTATAGTAATTGTTTTCTTTTCTAAGCCATGAAGAATTAGGATTATTTTTTATGTTACATTATCCCTTTTTTATTAAAAAATTGATAATGTGAAAGAGTGAGTAGACTGTTGTTTTCTCCCCCCCCTTTTTTTTTTTTACTTTCTCCCTTTTTCTCCCCTCTCCCATTCCCATTTGAAGATTTTCCTCCTATTTCACAATGCTTATTACCCATTTTGGTCCTTACTTACACTTTAGGTTTCTCACCCCAGAGAAACAGTGAGGTATTTATACATATGTCCAATTTATTTTAATTGAGTATGAGCTCAAGGTATATCCATTTCCCTAGAGATGTCTTGAGCTTATCCTTATTTATGGCAGAGTAGTACTCCATTATAGAAAAGAACCCAGTTGATGGGCATTTGCGTGGTTTCCAAGATTTGGCTATTACAAACTGTGTCGCTATAAACATGGGTATGCCTATATCACTGTGATATAATGCTTTGAATTCTTTTGGGAAGCTACCAAGAAGGGAAATAACTGAGTCAAATGGAACCTGTAGTCAGTTTTTTGAGGAATGTTCACACTGATTTCCACAGTGGTTGCACCAGTCTTGACTCCCAGAAAGGTTCCTTTTTCCCCCGCAATCCCTCCAGCATTTGTTATTGGTTGATTTCTTGGTAATAGCCATTCTTTCTTGGGTGAATTTGTATCTCTCAAATGAGGAAGGCTTTCTTTTTATATAGTTAGATTTATCATTCTGTGTATGATCATAGTCAGAAAGCTTTTTCCACTCCAAATTTTACCCGTTTTCAAATTCTTACAAGGCTGTCATTTACACAGGCTTTCTTTTCTGTTTCTCTTTCCCACTCTCCTTCCCTTTTTTTCTTGTCTCTCTTTCCATCCCTCTTTCCCCTCATTCATTCATTCATTCATTCAACAGTGCTGTGGATGGAACATGGGGTCTTACCCACACTAGGCAAGTACTTTGTACTACTGTGTTAAATCACCAGTCCAGGTTTCATATTTGAATGTGCATTTCTGATCTGTTTGGAATAATTCCAGTGCTCTGGAGGCTGAGATAGGAGGATTGTTATGAGTTTAAGGCCTACCTGGGCTACACGCATTTTTTTTTTTTCTTCCTTTTGAGACAGGGTCTTGCTATGCAGTTCAGGCTGATCTTGAGCTCACTTTATAGCCCAGGCTAGTCCTGAGGTCACAATGACCCTCCTCCCTCAGCCTCCCTAGTGCTGGGATTTCAGGCATTTAAAGCCAGCCTGAACTACATTGCGAGACCCTGGCTATGAATCAGAAAAAAAAGTTATCCCTATCAGAACAGGCTTATCTTTTGCCATTTCGTTACCTAGTTCTTCACCATTTTTTAAAGGTTTTATCTACTATTTTAAGATGCCACATGCTAAATCCTCACATTTATTTAGTCTGGTTTTGGACTTTATAGTCTTATTTCTCAGTTGGCATTTGTATTTATCTTTTTATTATTGAACCTTTATAAGTATGTTTTAATATCCGAGATAGCTGATCTTACTGCTTATTCTCAGTTTTCTTGGCTGTTATTTTTTTGGAGTGGGATTGAACCCAGAGCTTTCACACTGAAGTATCCCCAGATATTTTTTTAAAAACAACAAATTGATTTCTAGGCGTGGTGTGGTACACATCTGTAATTCCAGCACTTGGGAGGCTGAGGCAGGAGGATCATGACCAGCCTAGGCTAGGCTATAAAGTGAGCTCAAGGCCAGCCTGAACTACATAGCCGGACCCTGTCTCAAAAAGACCAAAAAAAAAAAAAAACAAAAAACAAAAAAAACAGTCCCTAAATTGCTTGGCCAGGTTGGGCTCCAACTTGCTGTCTTCCTACTTTAGGAAGAAGCCTGGGATTACAGGTGTGTGCTATCACGCTATCTTTGTAAACTTTAGGGTCAGCTTGTCTGGTTCCAGAAAATAAAGAAAATAAAAACTTCCTATTGAGGTTGTATTAAATTTGTAAAATAATTTAGGGGAAAGGGATATCTTTATGATGTTAAATATTCCTATTCATGTACATACTACATATTTTCTTCTAGTTATTTTATTTTGAGACAGTGTCTCACTGTGTTGCCCAGGTTGGCCTTGAACTCAGAACCCTCCTGCCTCAGCCTCAGTGGCTGGCATGACATTTTATTTAAATTTTCCTCGGATTCCTTTGGAGCATTATCAAATTTTTTCATATAGATTTTAAATATTTCTTACAAAGCTATTAACTTTATTCCTGGTTTAATTTTGGTAACTATTTGGTAACTATTATAAATGATAATACAGGAGGGGTTGGTCACCCCTCTATTTTGAATAATAGAGTTGCTTTCAGTATTTCATAAAATGCTGGCTTTTTGGTCGGATACATAATTATGATTACCCATATATATGTACATTGCGCTGGCTGGGTCTCTGGAAATAATAGAAACAAAAAGCTTCAAGGTTAGACTATGTCTGTGCCCCAGATGCACAACCAGGAGCGATGTTAATGAGAGCGAGGTATGGTTGTGCGTATCTGTAATCTCAGCCCTCTGGAGCTGAGGCAAGAGGATGTCACAGGTTCACAGCCAGCCTGAACTTAACCTAGTGAGCCCCTGTCTCAGCCCTTCTCCCAGATCAACTGGGATAAACCTGAGATACTGGGTAAGACACCCATTTTCACTCTTTTGCTTCCTGTCAATTCCCTCCTTTTAGGCAACTGAATCATTTCTGCTCTCTTTTGTGTTCTTTTCGTTTATTTCTTTAAAATGTTTTAAATTGATTTTATTATGCTGTGTTTATTTTCATCTGCTTTATGATAGTATTTTCAAATAAACTTACTTGTTGGGAAATTACACTGCCCATTTTCACTGTTGTTTTGTACAGACAAGTTATTTCTGTTACATATGTATGGCAGTGGAGCTCCAGTGGAGCAGTCAGCGCTCAGTACTTACACATTTGTATGAGAATGACTGTCCACCAGGGAAAGAGGTGCAGTAGCATCCTGTGTTTCATACCTCACGTGCCCCCTCTAGGGTTCCAGCAAAGCACTCCCCTTCTGTGACTTGCTGACCTTAATTCTTCACCATACTTAGCATTCAGAACAAGTGAACTTTTAGAAGTTGCTAAATTTGGTATCTCTGGATCCCATTCCCAAGTACTTTTCAAGCCGTACTTTCTGTTTTCCCCACAGTCCTTTTCTATTTTATTATTTTTGGTACTGGGACTCAATCAGAACCTTGTGCTCTGCAGGCAGGTGTTGTGCCATTGAGCTATATCCTGGCCCTCCTTTTCTCTTTAATCTAGTTCTGTGATCTGCTTTTCATCAATTCCCTCTTCCCAGACAAGCTCTCACCTGTGTAGTTGGGGCTGGCCTTGAATTTATGAGAACCCTCCTGCCTCAAAGTGCTGACATTATAGGTGTGCAGCACCACACCCAGTCCCTCTTCCCCTTTCCTAAGAAAATACTAGCTGCAGACTTCAGAACTCTTCAAGTCCTTAGACCCCTCCTCTGCATTCCTATTTCTTCCAAAGGCTTCTGTGCAACTTCCTGCTTAGGTCTCCTAGATGAGTCTGATTAGATAGTTTGAGTTTTTTCTTGCCCTTAGTGTTGTTGTACGTTATTAGCTTCAGTTGCAGTTTTCACTAAGGGAGGGCACCTCATCCTGAGAATGGATATTTGCTAGTTATTTCTGAGATCTTTTACCTCAAGGACTTCTTGCTATTTCTACCTCATGTTTTTGGTTCCACACCACTTTTATTTTGCACGTTTGGGGCCATATTTACATTTAGAATGAATTTTTTTCCTTGACTGGTTTCACTAGATAAACTAGATTGTCCAGACCTCAAACTACCTTATTTTTTGTATAATTTGTGTGGTCTTTAGGAGAAGCATTTTGACCATTTGAAACTATAAACAGCTGCTGTGTTTCAGTGGGGCCTTTTCTGGGGTTTTTTGCTTTTGGCATTTCTAGGGCTCTGTCCTTGACTGTCTCTTCTCGTGCTGTGTATATTCTGTTAGCAGTCACTGTAACGTCCTATTTCGTTGGCCACGGTGATAGTTATGATAACTACCAAATTCCCATTTCCACTCTGGGCCTATTGTGGTCTCTTGATGCATGTCGTCCAACTACCTACATGTTTCTCCAAACCCTAGTAACTCTGAACGCCCTGAGTGTCAGTTGTCTCCAGCTAAGTTACCCTCTGCCTTTTCCCCGGTGTATATTACTGTATTAGTCGGGTGGTGAGCCTTCTGTCTCCCGCATACCCAGATACCCAGTTATGAATTAATGACAGCTTTTTCAGAATACATAGTAAATGCTGTGTATGTGTCTGTAAAAGTTGTAATTTGTTTTTTTGTAACTTGGCTTATTTGTATGACTAAGTTTTATAAAATAGTTGGCATGGTACAATAGAATTTCTGTGTACCATTCACTTTGTATTTTGTGTTTTTACTCTTTCATTTTCTCCAAATACATGGATGTCAATTTTTTTTCTGAACATTTGTGGCTAAGTTACAGATAACATCCTCTTTATAAGTACTTACATATGCATTTTTTTTAAGAACAAAGGCATTTTATTTCGTACAGCACAGCAATCAAGATCAGAAAATTAGACATTGATATGTTGTCAACATCCACATTCAGATTTTATTAGTTGTCCAATAATGTCCTTTAATTGATTAAAAAAAAAAACTTTTGAACAAATAGGTACATATATAGGGAGTTTTAAATTCTGAATACTGTCACAATAACTACACATTGTACCCATGTGGCTTAGCTCTAGGAGATAGGCGTTTGCTGCTGTAGGCAACGATAGTGAGTGTTTGTGCAGGAATAAGGGCCACGGTAAAAATCCATAGTAAAAGCCCAAACCTGGGTAGGAGCATGGCACCAGTCATGTGAAGAGTGAGCAGGTTTCCTACTTAAGTAAAATTCTGAGAGCTGATTCTCTCCCTTTCCCTACTTCTGGAGGTATAGAGACTTTAAATAGCCCAGTGAGTATGACTTTAAAATTTGGATTCAGCCGGGTGTGCTGGCGCACACCTGTAATCCCAGCCCTTGGGAGGCTGCGGTGAGAGGCTGCATGAACTGGAGGCCAGCCTGGGCCACACTGTGAGTTTAAGGCCAGCCTGAACTGCACAGAGACCCTTTGCCTCAACAACAGTAGAATACAGGGTTGGAAAAAGTCCTGGGTTCCCAGGCGGAGGTGGCACACACCTGTAATCCTAGTGCATGGGAGGCTGAGGCAAGAGGATTACCATGAGTTGTAGGCCAGCCTGAGCTATGTAGTGAGCCCCTGTCTCCCCCAAAAAACTTCTCGGTCTTTTGCCTGTACACTTGTGTGCTCTGATCACAAGGTGAAAAAAGTTACTTTTTCTTTTCCACAGGGCCGCTTCCTTGCGCATCTCTGGGAAGTACACCTCGTCCTTCAGATGGCCCAGGGCCCCAGAGGGCTCCTCCTGAACTCTAGAGTGGTACTTCGGTCCCAGCGGTGACAGTTCAGTGCTGTGTCGTTTTCCCCAGTAGCAGGTTTTAAAGAGACCAAAGTGGATACAGTCTTCCATTGAAGAAGACAAACTGGGTGGTGGAGAAAGAAACGGAAAGAGTCTGTCTAGGTGAGTGGATGACAGCTAAGCGGCATAGATGTTTAATTAACGTTGGTGACTCCAAGGTGCTTTGGGGACATTTCCTTAGAGGCCCTAGTCTTGGGTTATCGCTTGGTATGAATTTCATAGATGTCCCAGTGACGGTTGCAGACACGATTTATTTCTGTTTCAATACTCTTGTGTTTTCTGTACTGGAGGTTAAATTTAGGGAGAGCTAAGCTATGTCCCCAGCTCTTTGCCCTTTAATGTTTTGTGTGTTTTAGGAGTATTTTGGGTGTGTTTTGGTGGGGGGACAGGGTCTCCCTATGTAGTTCAGAATGGTCTCAATCTCAGTGACCCTCCTATGTCAGCCTCCAGGATGCTAGGATTATAGGCCTATGCTCCCACACTCAGCCCTTTGCCCTTTGAGACAAGATTTCACTAAATTGCCCACGCACTGGTTGCAGACTTCCATTCTCTTGAATTAGCCTCCCAAGTAGTTACATCTAGGCAGTGTGGTACTTCTTTCATCTGATTCTAAAGGGCTGTGTTGTGTATCCCTCTTACCTCTATCTTAATATTAACACTTCATATTTTATTTTTACTATTACGATTGGTTTCCTTCAGTCTCATACCCAGTTTCATATCTCCTTATGTGTAGGGTCCCCTCTCCACGTGTGCTATCTTTTATAGGTCTTAAATCTTTTCATATCATCTGATACGTAGTTTCCTCTTTACCACTTGGTACCTTGTATCATTCTTGAGTGGTTAAGGGCCTCAGAATTATATTTCACATTTGCATTCTTACATCCCTACCCTTTTGTGGATCAGCAGATCTACAGCTCTTCATTTCCCTCTTTCACTGGTGCCTTTCTGCTTGTTGTGAATGTTTGTTAGGAAGAAAGGAAGAAAAAACAAAAGTGAGCTCACCAGTCAGGACAGGTTTATTTAGAATGAGCCTGAGAGGGATTGTCCCGCAACTTAGATGAGACCTGTAAGATCTTAGACTAGGCTGTAAGGTCTTTTATAGGATCATGAGCATAAAGCAGGGCTATGAAAGGAGAAGGTCAGAATGGGATTTTCGAGGGGGAAGAGTTTAGTGAAAAGGAGTTGTGGCTACCTGTCAAGGACAAGGCTTCAAGAGCAGGGAGGGCTGAATAGTGATGGGAATTGTGGGTTAAGCCATGGTCACTGGGCCTTACTAACCCTTGATTATATCCCTTAGCAGATGTAAAGGGATAGCACAATGGAAAGAGCTTAACATAGTCTGGTCAGCCTGTGATGGTGACAGTTGGACTCCTTCAGTATATATGAGTGTTTTGTAATACCTTTTTTTTTATAGTGAATTAATATTTTTTAAAATTTTATTTATTTACTTTTTGGTATTGGGAATTGAACTCAGAGCCTTGCGCTTGCCAGACAGGCACTGTGCTACTGAGCTACATCCCTGGCTTCTCATAAATGTTTTTGAACATTGAGATACACAGCAAGAAGGGTCCTCTTAGCTCTTGACCCTTGTCCTATAATTTCTTTCAGAGATAGTCACTTTGAAGAGTTTCTTACATACACCCATCTTTAGGTAGTCTATGAATAAACCAATATATATTATGTATCTGCCACAAATATGCTATATCTCTATAACCACCGTCCTTGTACCTTTTCATGTAAATAGTGGCATGGTACATATCCTATTGTATATGTAATATTTTCTTCAGAGCTCTGTCACATTATTAAATTTGCCTTTTTAAAAAAAATTGTCTCTTACTAATGGGCATTTAGGTTGTTTCTAGGCTTGTGCGATTGAAGACATAAGTGTGAATACTTGTTCCTATGGACTTGCAGAGATACACAGATAAGACTCCATGATGATTTGCTTTTAGTGAAAGTGCAGTTGAAACAGGCACATTGCTCTGAAAAGTAACCAATTTACATTTCTACCACTAGGTAATTGCTGAGTGCTAGATATTAGGTTCCATTTCTTGTACTAAGGAAATGTCAGTGATCAAGATAGTCAAAAATTTTTTTTCTATAAGCTGTGTTGTAGTTGAGTAAGAATATGAATGATAAAAAACATGTTCCATCAAATAATGACGGTGCTTTGGAAAAAGAGCAAGAAAAACTACTGAGGGCCATTTGGAATTTTAATTAGCTTTTTTATGGGGGTCAATACTGGCGATGGAACCCAGAGCTTCAATCCTGCTCTACCACTGAGCTATACCCTCCCAGGTTGTGATTTAAAGTAAGTTGGTGGAGCTGGCTGTGGTGGGGCACACCTGTAATCCCAGCAATTAGGAGCCTGAGGCAGGACAATCGTTGCAAGTTTGAGACCAGCCTGGGCTACACAGTGAGCTCAAGGCCAGCCTGAACTGCGTAGTGAGACCCTGTCTCAAAAAGACAAAATGAAAAGTTGGCCAAGGAAAAGTCTCATTGAGAAAGTGATACTTGAAAGGCCTGAAGAGTCTGGGTGGAAAGTGCAGTATTTGGGGAAAACTACCCAGAAGGAATAAAAATACTAAAAATTCTAAGATAAACTGTGTGTGGTGGCATTTGCCTGTAATCCCAGCCCTCAGGAGGCTGAGTCAGGAGGATGGCCATAAATTTGAAGCCAGCCTAGGGTGAGGCCAGTGTAAACTATAGCAAGACCCTGTCTCGGAGAACAAAACAAACAAAATGACAACTATTTCCTCCTCCTCCTTTTTTTTTTTTTTTTCTTCTGGTACTGGGAGTTGAACGCAGGGCTTCCAGGCTTACCAGGCAGGCACTATACTGCCGAGCTACATCCCTGGCCCTATTTTCTACTCTTACCAACAGTTTTTTTCTTCCCTTACAGTCAAAAAGTGAGCGTAGTTATCCTCTACCATCTTAGAAGAGACGATATATTTATGTTGGAATCACCATTCTGAGAATGCTCCTCACTTACTTGATTGGTATTTGATGACCTGGGATGTTGCATTATCTAAGTTGTTTCCTCACCTTTTGTTTTGCTTTCTTTACCTGAGTCCATTTGAGCAGAGGTGGCTCCTAAAACTCTGGTTCTGCCTTCCTTTCTGGAAAGGACTCATCCATTAGTTGGAATAAATTTTTATAATATCAGTTATTTTGGTATTGCCAGCCTTTCTGTTTTGCCTGGAATAATTTTACCAGTTAATAGCACAAACAACTGTTTGACTGTATTCTGTGTCAGAGAGAAATCATAACAGTAGTCTGTTTCACTTGCCTTGATTTCAGTTATCCATAGTCAGCCATGTTCTGAATATTGAATATTAATAAAAACTTTGAGAAGTAAGCAATTCATAAATATATTGAGTAGCATGATGAAATCTCATTCTATGCTGTAATGTGAATCACCTCTTTCTTCGTTGTATCTGTACTGTATACCTGTCTGCCTTTTGCCAGCTAAGAGAGAGGAGTCTATATTCACAAAACTTTTCAGGGTGTGGTGGTGCATGGTTATAATCCTAGCCAAAACTGTATAGTGAGACTCTGTCTCAAAATACCAACAAAAACACCTCCATACTTTCAGGGCATTTATTATTGTTTGCTATAATTGCTTTATTTTGTTAACCTCTTATGCATGATTCATAAGCTATCATAGGTGTGTATATATAGGAAGAAGCATTGTGTGGGGTTTGAAACTTCTCTCCTGAGGTTAAGGAGACTTCTACAATATCTTACCTGAATTAGAAATTTTGCAAGGTGTGATGGTACGCGCCTGTAATTCCACCACTTGGGAGGCTAACGCAGGAGGACTATGGTGAGTGTGAGGCCAGCCTGAGCTACATACAAGACCCTGTCTCAAAACAAACAAACAGAACACCCAAATTAGATGTTTCATCCCTTTGTTCCCAGGTCCAGAGATCACATAAACCAGTTTTATAATTTGTGTGAGCTATATCTTTTCTCATGATCCTGTGATGTTGTCAATGAAACCATTAAAAAGACTGTACTCAAAAGACTATGAAAAAAAAAAAAGACTATGAACTGTATGGCTGTAAAGGTGAACATATTTCTTTCCCTTAGAGAATGTTTTTGAATTTTGCCCCTCTCCCCCTTTTTTCTTTTGTGGGGGGTAATGTTTGCTACTGACATTTGAACCCAGGGCTTTTTTTTCATGTGGAGCTACATCTCAAGCCCTTTTAGTTTTAGGACAGGGACTTGCCAAGTTACCTAAACTAGGTTCAAACTCAGGGTCCAAGCAGCTCGCCTATAATCCCAGCACTCAAGAGGCTGAGGCAGAAGGATCACCTTGAGTTCAAGGCCTGCTACAACTGCATAGAGTTTGTCCACAAAAAGCAAAAACGGAAAAACACAACAAACCTCAGGATCCGTCCGGCTCAGTCTCCCAGAGGGCCAGGGATTATAGTTGTGCACCACCACACTCAGCCTAATATTTATCTTTGATTACGAAGTGCTGTAATCCAGGTCTTGCTGATCATTTACATACTCTATTTTTGTTTGAAACAGAGTCTCCACTGTGTGGTTCAAGCTATCCTTAAACTCGTTATGTAGCTCAGGCTGGCCTCGAATTTGCAGTGATCCTCCTGCCTCAGCCTCCCAAGTGCTGGGATTACAGGTGTGCACCGCCATGCCCACCTTTTTTGTTGTTTTCACTACACAGGGCCTTGCTATGTAGTATAGGTGGCCTTGATCTCATGACGATCCTCCTTCCTTAGCCTCTGCAGTGCTGGGATTACAGGTGTGGGCCGCCATGCCCTGAATTCAATTTTCATTAAAATGTTCTTGTTAATTTTACCTTTTTTGATAAGTGTCCTGATTGTTCATACTACTCCCATGTTTTATTTTACGTTTTTATATCTTAGTGTCTAGAATCTATTCTGTAGCCTTTTGAAGGGAAGGTTTATATTTTATTCTTATAGGGAGTTTTTAACGTACATGTGAGATGTTAATCTATTTATTACTGTTACAGAAAGATTATTGTCCCTTTTTTCCCCTAGTGCTAGGGACTGAACACAAGGCCTCACAGGCTGAGTAAGCACTCTGCCACTGAACTACAGCCTGACTTGTTTTTACATTTTGAGACAAGGTGTTGCTCCATTGCCTAGGCAGGCCTAGAATTTGTGATCCCCCTTCCTCGCCCACCAAATGCTGGAATTACCTTTTGTCCATTAGAATGTAAGCTTGGTGAAGGCAGGGGATTTTGCCATTTAATTTAACACTATTTGTTCCTACAGTGTAGACCTGTAGCATGCACGTAGTAAGGAAACAAAAAGTATTTGGTACTGAGAAATAGTCTGAGCATCTTTTCTTTTTTTTGAGACACGGTCTTGCTATGCAGTTCAGGCTGGCTTGAGCTCACTTTGTAACCTGGGCTGGTCTTGAACTCCGAATGATCCACTCGTCTTGCCTCAGCCTCCTGAGTGCTGGGATTACAGGCATGCACCACACCTGGCATATTTTGAGCATCTCTTAAACTTTTTGGTCTCTGATCTTTTTGTAAGAGCTGTATTAAGATGTAATTACTATAATAAAATGTACCTGTTGAGCTATACAGTTCAGTGGGTTTTAGTATATTCACACAGTTACTGCATTTCTAGATCATTTCATTCCCTCAAAAAGAAACCTTAAAAAAAAAAAAAAAGAAACCTTGTTTCCATTAGAAGTCAGTGTTATATGTATATGTGTAGGTCTTGCTATGTTGTTCAGGCTGGCTTTGAACGTACTATGTAGTCCAGGCTGGCCTTGAACTCATCGTGATATTCTTGTCTCAGCCCCTCAAGTGTTGGGATTACAGGTGTGCACCACTATACCTGGCAGGAGTCAACTTTATATTTTTAAAAGTTGATAACCCTGAAGATTTTTGGTTTGTATGGGCTGTGTTAAAATTTATCATATTTTAAAGTACTTACTTAAAAATAATAAGTTCATCATATGTAAACATAACATTTCTAAATTTAAATAACTTTTAGAGCCAAGGATATATATACAGCTCAGTGGTATAGCACCTGCCTGGCAAGTGCAAGGTCCTTATTCAATTTCCAGCATCAAAAAAAAAGATTTTCCAAAGTAAAAAAAAACATGAGATGAGTGAAATTGTTTTGCATTGTTTTAGTATCTTCACTGTCTTATTTAACAGACAGCTGGAATCTTATTTACTGTAGTGTTATTTTGATTGAATCATATAGATAGACATCTAGATTTACACAGTGTTCACTTTTCTATGTAGCTGCAAAAGGGAGAAGTTTGGGGGATTTGTCATGGTATAGGGGAATGAACACTGGATTTTTCCACAGCTTTTTTTTTTTTTTTTAATAGGGTCTCACTTAAGTTGCTAGGTTTCCCAGGCTGATTCTGAGCTTCCAATCTTTCTGCCTCAGCCTCTCAAGCTCAAGCTGTAGGTTTGTAGGCATATGCCACCACATCTCACGTCTGGCTGGGAAAAATATTTTAATAGCTTTTTCAAATGATTGTGAATATTCTTTTGATACTATAACACTGGACAAGTGGTAATTTTAAAAATTGAAATGTAAAATTTGAAACTGTAGCCCAAAAGAAAATTTTTTTGTTTGTTTTTTTTCCAGACAGGGTCTTGCTATGTAGTTCAGGCTGACTTTGAATTCACTGTGGAGCCCAGGCTGGCCTTGAACTCATGACAGCTGGCTTCAGCCTCCTGCATGCTGCAGCTACAAGCATGCACCACTTTTTTCTTTTAAAAAAAAGAAAATTTTTTTAAGCTAGTTGTGGCCAACACCTGTCATCCCAGCAGTCTGGGAGTCTGAGGCAGGAGGATTGCAAGTTTTAGCTTACTCTGGACAGCTTGACAACTTAGACTGTACCTTAAAATAATAAAGGGCTGGGATTGTAAGTCTGTGAAGGTAAGTCTGGCTGGGTTCAACCACTAGTATCCCTTTAAAAAAAAAATTAATAAAAGTATACTTTTATATAACATCCATTGGTCTGTTTTAAATTTTTAGAAAATCCATGGGAGAGCCAGGCATGGTAGTGACACTTGTAATCCCAGCAGTGTCTCAGAACCATCCCCAGCCTTCTGAAAAAGACTCCCTGGGAGTAAGAAGTTCTGCTATAGTATAGTAACTACACATGGTGATACACTGTACATATCTAAAAGCTAGAGAAAAAGATTTTCAGTGTTGTACCATGAAAAATGACAAATTTTGAGGAGATAGAAATGTTTAATTGTATTTATTTTGTGGTTCTGGAATTAAACCCATGGTCTTCATAACTGCTACATATATACGCATTCTGCCATTGTGCCATGTCCCCAGTATCTTAAAAGATTTAAATATTATACAATTTGTACAAGCATCAAAACATGACATGAAATCCCTTAAATATGTATAATTTTTATATTTCTATGTATCAGTTTAAAAATAAACATTTATTAAAGCATTTATGGTTTATTTGAAAAACATCGGCTCATTAAGTTATAGGGCTTTTAGAAGTTGACACGTTTTATTTTTTATTGTTTTGGTACTGGGAATTGCACTTGGGACCTTGCACTTGCCAGTCAGGCACTTACACCTCTGAGCTACATTCCCAGCCCCTGACACATTTTTTATTACACAATATGAAAACTTTTTTTTTTTTTTTTTTGAGAAAGGCTCTCACTATGTAGTTCAATCTGGCCTCCTGTCTTAGCTTCCTGAGTGCTACCATGGTAGGTGTGCACCATCATGCGTATCATATATGTTAAGATCACCAATTTTCCTGAGTGTCAGGATTATAGGATATACTGCTTACACTTAGCTGAAAATTCTTTTTAAATTTGGGAAGCTACCAATTACATGCTGGAGGATACTGATTTTCTGAAAATAGCATTTTTGCTTGATATCTCAAATTTTATTATTGACATTATGTCGGTTGTTTTCCTTGAAATGATTAGCTCAATTCATTCTATCTGAAGAATTAAATAATACCCATGTCTGACATTCTTCCAAGTAAGACTGATGTGAAAACTGGCAACCTAAATGATTACCCATGTGTTTTCCTTAAGACTTCTTTAACTGGGCTGGGGATATAGCTCAGTAGAATAAGTGCCTGCCTGGCAAGCACAAGGTCCTGAGTTCAATCCCCAGTACTGCAAAAAAAAAAGCAAAACAAACTTCTTTAACTAGTGTGCTTAGTGTACAAAAGTTTACAAATTTTTAAAAATTTTCATAGAACTAGTATTTGTCATTCTTGGCTTTACTTGCATTTTTTTTTTTTTAGTATTTCACACAAATTCTTTGTAGTAAAAGCCCTCATAGTCAGGTTTTACTCTTGGAGCTTTTCACCACCACGGTCCTACAGATTACCTTTACTGTTTTCATAGTTGTAACCTCTTCCTTGGAATCTTGTGTCTGTTCCCTTTTCTGTCTACTAATTTTGATGGTTGACATTTTCCAGTAGCATCCTGAGAGAAGTTCCTTTGGAGGTGAGATTGCCGAGCATTTGTGTATCTGAAAAGAGCCCTTATTTGTTCTTTGTTGTTGTTACTTTCTGGTGTTGGGAATCAAACTCAGGACCTTGTGCTTGCCAGGCAGGTGCTTATGCCACTGAGATAAATCCCTGGCCCTGTTGTTCAGTTTTTATTTTAGACAGGGTCTTGCTATTGTAGTTCAGACTGGACTTGAACTCACAGCAGTCCTTCTACGTCAGCCTCTTGAGTGCTGAGACCATAGGTGCATACCACCGTGCCTGGCCTGGAAAAGCACCTTTATTGAAATGTCCAGTAGATTGATAGCTTCGGCTTAGAATTTTTCTCTCAAAATTTTGTCTTCTAGTTTGCTGTGTTCTTTTGAAAATTTGATGTCACTCAGGGCCCTATTTTTCAGTGATCTTTCTACTAATTTTGATGGTTATAATACCTTTTGCTTTGTGAAATGTTACAGTATTGTGCTTAGGTATGGATCTTATTTATTGTATAATTACCAAATGGGCCCTTTCTGTCTGGAGATTCATTCATGACTTTTTAAGTTTTATTTTTACTTTTTTTGGTACTGGGTGTCAAACTTAGGACCTTGCACTTGTCAGATAGGCGCTTGTGCTGTTGAGCTGTATTCCTGGCCTAGATTCATGACTTTTGAAACAAGGTTTTTTTGTTGTTGTTCTTTGAATAAATTTCCTCTAGTTTTTTTCCTTTTTCTGAGACTTTTTCCAGTACATGAGCCTGGAGCTTTTGCACTGAGCTACAGGTCCAGCCTTTATTGCTTTGTTTTGTTTTATTTTGTTTTTTGACACAGGCTGGCCTTAAGCTCACTTTGTAGCCCTGGCTGATCTTGAACTCACAAGGATCCTCCTGCCTCAGCCTCATGAGTACTGGGATTACAGGTGTGCACTACCACGCCAGGCTCTTTATCACTTTGTATTTCAGAACAGTCTTGGTAATTCCCCCAACTGGGCTTGTACTTTGAATCCTCTTGCCTTACTAGCTTCAGCTTTCTGATACTCAGTTATTACATTTCCTTGTTTATTCCATGCATTTGTTATTAAAAGTTCCATCAGAAATAATACATTCGCTTTGTGATGGAATTGCATGAAAGTGTCTGCTGGTGATGCCTAAGTTTGCTAGAGTTCAGTAATATAAAAAAATTGTTTAAGTAGAGAGACTGTTCTTTTTGTTGTGGTGGTGGTAGAGAGTGTGTGTGTATGTGTTTGTTTTTCGAGATGGACTTGCTGTGTGGTCCAGACTGGTCTTCAACTTGGTATGTAGCTTAAGGGTGGCCTCGAACTCATGGCAATCCTCCTGCGTCAGCCTCAGTGCTGGGATTACAGGTATGCACCACCATGCCTGGCAGAGACCCTGTCCTTGATAAATAAGACAGTAATACACTCTACCTCAGCTTTCCCATCTAAGTTACTGTGGAGACTTTTTCTTACGCTTCTTACTCTCAGATCCTAATACTCTTTCACTGGTAAAAATACCTTCTCAATTTTGTGGTTGGTATTAGGTTTTGTTTTTGAGACATGGTCTCCCTATGTAGTCCAGGCTAACTTTGGAACTTGGTAGCTAGTTTAGGCTGACCTTGAATTCAAGATGCTTCTGCTCATCCTCTTGAGTGCTAGAATTATGGGTATGGATGACCTGCCTAGGCTCTGCACCACCTTCCTTTTCTCTGTACTGAAGGTTGAACTCAAGGCCTTTGCAGTGAGCTAGATTTACAGCCCTTTTTTTATTTTGAGACCGTGTCTTCCTAACTTGCCCAGGCTGGGCTCAAATGTGCCATCTTCCTGCCCTAGCCTCCCCTAGTCCTGGGAGTATAGGCATGAACCATTATGCCCAACTGTTTTGATCTGCCTTCCCTTTTACTGGGGTTCATCAAATGTGTGTGGGATATATGCTGTAACATTATATTAACCATGGCTCACCAAAGGTGGTCTTGCTGTCTTACCTGGAAAACGTCAGTGGATAAAAGTAAAATACCTTAAGGACCAATCATCTCCTCCGTGAAAAAAATTATACTGCCTTACTATAATATACTCAGCCATGATCTGGTCCTTTGTTTTAAGTACAAGTAATGGTTATCATAAAGGAGCATCGTGGGGTTGTCATGGGCTTTCTTGAGAAGGTCTTTCTATATTCTGTTCATAGGTATGTGCACCTCAGTGCACATGTTTTTGGCCTTCACTGCAAAATGGTACTGAAGGTCTAACCATGTCTATACCTTGGTAACCGTTTGATTTCAGTACAGCAGCTCTTCCCTGTCATCTCGTGCTAGATATCCTGATTATGGAGCTTTTTGGCGTGAGTAAGGTTAAATTTCGTGTACAATAGATAATGTTGCAACAACAGAAACAAATTGGAAGATTTTCAGTGTACAGTAGAATATTATTTGACGTTCACTTTATGTTAAGACTCTGTAAAAGGTGCCAATGATCAACCAAGCTTATCTGTACCAAACCCCACCCCCAAAAAGGAGGGCTTCATTTACTTTCAGTGCTGGGGATTCAATCCAGAGCTTTCACTGTAATCTCCAGCCCTTTATGTATTTTATTTTGAGACAGGGTTTTGTTTTGAGACAACTGAGATGCTAAATTGCCCAGGCTGGGTTCAAACTCAATGATCTTCATGCATCAGCTTTTCAGAGAGCTGGAATTATAGGCGTGCACCACAGGGTCTTGGTAATAATTCCGATTGGCCTTGAACTCACTCTGTAGCCCAGGCTTGCCTCAAACTAGTAGTGAGTATCATTTTTCCTCAGGCTCCTGGGGGCTGGGTTTACAGACCTGCACCACCATGCCTGGCTTGGGCTCAAATTTAAAGATCCTCCTACCTCAGCCACCTAGGGTACTGAGGTGTGTGCTGCCAAACCCAGGTGTGAACTTTCTCATTTGTAAATCCACAAATGTTCATTTTTTTTTTTTAACTCCCAAATATAAGGGTTTTCTTCTCAAAATTTAGTTGGGGGACATTAGTCATATGGATTGTAAAATCTGAAATTTTATTTCAAGTAATAAGAAATTCACAGATAATAGTAACGATAATCTAAACGTAGTAATTATTGAATGTTTACCATGTGCTACTATTTTGAGCACTTTATACATTAATTCCTTATGATGGTTTGTTGTACTCTCTTTTAGAATAATCCTGAGAAGATAATGAGCAGATAAAGAGACATCAAGACTTGGGAGGCAAGTTGCATCCTTCTCCAATAGACACTGACGGGAAAAAACAGTGACTATAAAAAAAAGAAAAATCCAGCCTTTTCTCACAGACCTTATTTCTCTTAAGGCAATACTTTTTTGAAATTTTGATTTGGAAAGGTAATTTACGCTGAATTATGAGGAAAGCTGTGTAGAAAAGAATCAGCAATTTTATTAATTGGAAGTGCTCTACAAGAGTTTACTCCTTGTCATAATAGCCACCGTGTAAGTAAGTGTGGAAATCCCTTTGTACCCTGTCTGATAGCAGAGCATTCCTCATTGGAGAGGAATCCTATGACTTTACTGAATGTGGGTAAATGTTTATTTACATGTCTCACTGAACTGAGAAATTATGCTGAAGAGACACCCTATTCTTCTAAGGAATATTGAAAAGCCATTAGCTAGATGATAGCTCATTGAGGAAAAGAAATTCATGCTGGAGAAAAACCAGTGAATATAGAATACTGTCATTGAATCTCAGAATTTTATACTGGAGAGAAAGCATTGAGTGTGCTACGTGTGGTAAAATTATCTCCCAGACTTTATCCCTTATTCTGCTCTTGAGAGTTCATACATAGTGAAGCTCTATAAATGTAAGAAATGTGGAAATATCTTCAGCCAAAAGTAAATCCTCATTCATCAAAAAATTCATACTGGAGAGATATCTTGTGAATGTGGGAAAACTTCCATTCCGATGTCACACCTCAGTCAACAGAGAAATTGTAGTGGGGAAAACCCCTTTGCCTGTAAGGTATGTGGGAAAATCTTCAGCCACAAATCCAATCTCACTGAGCATGAGCATTTCCATACTAGAGAGAAACCTTTTGAATGTAATGAATGTGGGAAAGCCTTTAGCCAAAAGCAGTATGTCATTAAACATCAGAACACCCATACTGGAGAGAAGCTTTTTGAATGTAATGATTGTGGAAAGTCCTTCAGCCAGAAGGAGAACCTCCTTACCCATCAGAAAATTCACACTGGAGAGAAACCTTTTGAGTGCAAAGATTGTGGGAAAGCTTTCATTCAGAAGTCAAACCTCATCAGACACCAGAGAACTCACACCGGAGAGAAGCCCTTCATATGTAAACAGTGTGGGAAAACGTTTAGTGGCAAATCAAATCTTACTGAGCATGAGAAAATTCATATTGGGGAAAAACCCTTTAAATGTAATGAATGTGGAACAGCTTTTGGCCAGAAGAAGTACCTCATAAAACATCAAAACATTCACACTGGAGAGAAACCCTATGAATGTAATGAATGTGGAAAAGCCTTCTCTCAGCGAACGTCACTTATTGTACATGTGAGAATTCATTCAGGTGATAAACCTTATGAATGCAATGTATGTGGAAAAGCCTTCTCTCAGAGTTCTTCTCTCACTGTGCATGTGAGAAGCCATACAGGTGAAAAGCCCTACGGTTGTAATGAGTGTGGGAAAGCTTTCTCACAGTTCTCTACCCTAGCCCTGCATTTGAGAATACACACAGGTAAGAAGCCTTATCAATGTAGTGAATGTGGAAAAGCTTTCAGCCAGAAGTCACATCATATTAGACACCAGAAAATTCATACTCATTAAAACCTGTAAATAACTTCAAAATGGGAAACATACACCAGGGATTTGTATCTCTCAGTTCATCAGAAATATTTTGAAGCAAAGTGTCCCAAGTGAGGTGAACTTTAACAAATGCTAAAACTTTAGAGGACACCAACAGTTCATACTGAAGAAAAAGACATTCGTATGATGAAAAGACTGCCCAAACAAAAACCTATATCAGAAGTAACACTGACTTTATATGCATTTCTCTAAAATTGAGAACAGAAAATAGAGACCTGTTACTACATTCAGCATGAATCTGGAGATCTTCACCAGTATTAAAATAAGTTACAAGTGTCACGAAGAAACAAACACACATTCGATCATCTATAAATGATCAGCCTTTGTAATAGTGATGCAGCAGAGCAGAAGAGATTCCAGAAGGGCCTGTGTATTCATATGAATTGGAATATGAAAGAGGTGGCATTGGGAGATGAATTATTTGGAGAGGTAATTTGCTCTTGTGGATTACACAGAAAAGTAAAACAGTAATTGAAGACAATTATTAAAAGCCAGTATATTAAAAATGTTTATGGGGCTGGGGATATAGCTCAGTGGAATAAGCGCCTGCCTAGCAAGTGCAGGGTCCTGAGTTCGATCCCCAGTACCGCCAAAAAAAAAAAAAAATACATAAAACTACAAAAAAGACTTTATGGAGGATTAAAAATGTTTATGACCTTGGGAGCAGGAAAGTATTCCTTGTAACAAATTGAAAAATACATAGTTTTACTACGAGTGTGCTCAGGAAATACCAGGAATTTCTCTGTGGCTCAGTTTGTAGTAGCCGGGTATTGGAAACAATTCAAATACCCATCTAGAATAAAATGGAAAGTTCTTATGATATAATAATACACATCTATAAAAGTGCAGCAGATGAGAGCCACGTGTTCATGGAAGGACCTAAAGAAAGGGAAAAAGTTGGAGAGTGATGCATACAGTACAGTGACTTTGTAAATTTGAATTATAAACATTTCCTTGATGAAGTTCAACACTTTATATTGCTAATGGATACACATACATATGTAAATGTTTTTGAAATTAATTGGAAGGATACAGACCAAACCCTTGAGGGTGGCCTGTGAAGAGTGGAGAAGGGATGGGAATTAGTGTGGGAGGAGGGGGAGGGAAGGGACTTCATCTTTTTATATAAATATCCATTTCTCTGCAAGTAAATATATGAAGATACTTACTAATTCTGCATTGTGGTATATGGATATCTTGTCTTATTTTTTGTATTTTTCTGTATTTTTAAAATTTCACAAAATTAAAAGAATGGGGTGATACAATTCTGTACTTGTAGAAGTCACATTATAATGAATTAATTCCCAATCAAATACTCAACTTTTTATAGAAATTATTTCTAAAAATTTTATCAATGCGTGGATGGACTTACTCTATGTAATATGAAATTATCTATTTTATTAAAATTTAAAATGACATCATACTTCAAATCTCTTTTGTTTTGACAGATCATAGTATTGCTATATTGTCTGTGTTTTCACATTTTTTAGCATTTGTAAAATACCGTTTGGGCTTAGAAATTCATTTTGTTACTGTTTTGGTGCTTATGGTTGAATTTAGGGCCTTGTACATGCCAGGCAAGTACCCTACCGCTAAACTTCATCCCAAGCTCTTATGAGACAGACTCACTAGATTCCCCAGGCTGGCCTTGTACTTGTGATCTTCCTGCCTCAGCGTCCTAGCAATGGGCATTACAGGTGTGCACCACTGCTCCTGTTTAACTTTTCATTAAATAAGGATACAGCACAAATTGATTTTTGGAATGTCAGTTTGACTATCCCATAAATTGAACTTACACATTTTTGATAAATTTATTATTTAAAGTTCCCAGCCTTCCACAGTTCAGTGCATTAGATGCAAACACGTAGGTCTTTGTAGTTTTGCAATAGGGTCTCACTAGCCCAGTTTGGCCCTGCATTTGCCAGCCTCCTCTGTGCTGGGAACACACACACCGTGCTACAGCGCACCTGCTTTAGGTTCCGCTCTTAACCTGTGGGTATTTCATCCTCCCATTGCTTCAACACATACAACTTGTTTTACAGAGGGTGGGGTGGGGCGGGGCGGCAATGAGAAAAGCAGCTATTACCTGGGTAATTTCATTGTGTAAACTAGTCTTTGAATATTAAAAAAAGTGAAAACTGATCATTTTACTGAAGATTTTTAAAGTACTCGTGAAAGAACATGATTTCCAAACCTTCAAACATCAAATTGATTAGGCAAGAGTATCTTTTAGCCTATGTGAAGGAATGACTGCGAATTATATATCTAAATGTCTAGATGAATTATCTTCACCCCACCACCACCCACTGGGGTTTGAATTGAGGGCCTTTGCACTGAGGTACATCCCCTGCCTCTGTGTGTGTGTGTGTGTGTGTGTGTGTGTGTGTGTGTAAATTATATTTTGAGCTATATCTTAGCCAAGTTGGGCTTGAGTTTGCAGACTTTCTAGCTCATGTTGGGTTTACAGGACAAACCATCTGGACCTTTGTCCTTTCTGTTTCTAATATGAATCTCACCCCGTTTTTCTCTGCTTGACATAATTATATACAAATATATCTATGTGTATGTATATATGTAACTATTTCCCACACATTTAAAGCTGTTCTCTTATCTTACAAGACAAAAGCAACTTATGGAAAGACTTGTCTTTCAAATTTTGCAGTTAATCATGATTTTGTCACTTAAATAGTGGCCCTTAAGCCACAGTGTGCATTGGAATCACCTAGAGAGCTTGTGAGGTAATGAGTGTAACTCGTTTCTTACCCACTAAGTCAAGAGTGTTGAAGATAGCTTTTCTAACTAGTTTCCAGGGGTGCTGTTCTACCAGGAACCACATGGAAAAACTTACCATTTTGTCTTCAAGACACCTTTGTTCCTAGTAGACGTGCAGATAGTTTCCCATTTTACATCAAGAATTGAGAAGTAACAAACTTCACATCTTAGCGGTTGTCCTTTTGCTTAGACAAAATACCCAACACCCAAAGTTAAAGGGAAAAAGGTTTATTTAACTCACAGTTTGGAGAGGTTTCAGTCCATAATTGGCTGGCTGCAAGGTAAGGCGGCACATGGCGGGGTCAGCAGTTCATGGTGGAAAAGCCACAATGGAGAAAGCCAGACAAGACTGTCCCTTACATTGTACCCAAGCTACGGGCCCTGGGGCAGGTGTAACTCAATCCCAGCTGCATTTGTAAAATCCCATCAGACCGTGAAACTTCAGCAACCTCTGAGAAGCACCCCCCATGACTGCATGGAAGTGCAGTGCAGTTCATTGAAAAGGCTGAGGAAGCATGGACTGCATGAGGCTTTGGGGGAGCATCCAGACGTGAACCAAAACCTGGGGTAGCTAAAAGTAAAGCAAAATAAAACTACCGTTTCAGTCCAATAGATAGAGATGCTTTTACCTGCAGATTGTTACATATCAGCATAATGCTGCCTTGAGAGCTTAACTAATGCTCTACTGTGTAGTAGAAAAGGTTAAATTTTCAATTTTTGTCTTCTGGTAAGTTATGAAAGCAGGAGTGGGTAGCATAGAAGCATGGGCTATTTGATTTAAAAGGTGAAGAACCTCATTTTTAAAAGTATTGTACTGAAGATTAAGCTCGGTTACTTCAGTTTTTTTTTTAAGAGTTGCTAAATTGCCTAGGTTGGGTTTGCACTTTGAGTTTTGCCCTGGTCTCCCAGTTTTGGTAATGACATGTGCCATTACCCTGGTTTGGATTTTCTTTTTTAGAGACAATCTTGTGTAATGAGGCTGGCTATGAACTCAGCAATCCTGCCTTAGCCTCCCAAGTGCTAGGACTGTAGATAGCCATTGCACCTGGCAGATATTATTTTGTTTGGTTTCTTGAGACATGGTCTCATGGAACCCTGGCTGGCCTTGAATTCATGGCAGTGAATTCAACCTCAACCTCCCGAATACTAGGATTACAGGCATGCACCAGACAGGTTTTAGTCTTTTTGGGGGGAGGGGGACTGGGAATTAAACTCAGGACCTTGTGCTTGCCAGGCAGGCACGTGTTCCCCTGATCTATATCCTTGGCCCAGGTGTTACTTAGAGTGCGCTACAGTGGATGTAAGTGTTGATGGCATCACAGACATTTGGAGATCGCATACTTCACGCAGAGTGAGTTAAGAATACAGTAGAAGCAGCGTTCATTTCAGAGGCTGAGGAAGCACTGAGGCAGGGAAAAGCTAGAGATGTAACTTTGAAGATGGTTAGAAATGGGTGGCTTTGAGTACTTCAGAGGTGAGCTGAGAAGAGTTGCTGAGATGAATAACTGTCCATTGTTTCAAGGACAAAGTTAAAAGCGTAACTGGCACGATGTCATGTAATAAAGTGTTAGAGCAGATTAGGAGGGAATAGACAATTGGCTTGGGTTTGATACCACGTGGAAAGCAGAAGGGATCATTCAGTTACTTTGGTATCCTATTTTCAGATTACATTAAAACCAGGGGAGGCAATGAGGTAATCTAGGGGAGGTATATGTAAGGTAGAATGTTAATTCCAGGTAATGTAAGTTGCTTCTAATTTTCAATTAAAGATACTGGGTCTTGGCTATGTATTCCAGGCTGACATCAAACTCCCTCTAGCCCAGCCTGGCCTCAAACAGGGCAGTCCTGCTATCCCAGCCTCCCAAGTGGTGGGATTACACTATGTCCAGTCGAAGTCAGAGTTGTAAAATAGTTTTCTTTTGGTTTTGTTTGATGGTTATAAACTGTTTACATGGGATACATCTTGAAAAGCAAGAAGAATTAAAAAATGTCAACCAAACAGTATCCAAGAAAAAGCTGTCAAGAGTCTTTAGGGCAAACATTACTACAGGCTAAGAAATGGTAAAACTTTCAGCTCATCAAACACAGGCAATGATTGTAGGCAGGCGCTTATGCAACTGAACTATATCTCTGGCTCGGTAATGATTGTAATCTTGGGCATTCATAAATAATATAGCCGGTGGGCTGCAGCATCTGGAGGCCAGTTGTGGCGAGGCCTGCTCAGGAACGTGCCCTGCTGCGCAGGCCGGCTGCAGGAGCAGGGTGGTCGCCTTGGCTTGGGTCTGTTTCCCGCTGCACACCAAGCTTTCTGGTGCCATCGTCACCTGGGCGCTTTCCGTGAAGACTGCCAAAGGCCGCCAGTGCTCAGGCTGAGTGTCTGGGGCAGAGCCACTGTGGGCTGGTGCAGAAGACATTTAGTGGCTGCATCAGGCCACTCCTTAGCCCTTGGGACTGAAGTGAACAGGAGGCAGTGGGACTGTCAAGTGGCTCAGGGCCTTCTTTGTTTCTGGGTATTCCCATTTAGATCTGAATATACAAAACAGCTGAGAACCCCAGGAAGCTGTTTTCCCAGTATCGCAGTTTCTGACTACATTTCAAATGGTAGGGCATGGAGGCAGAAACTGTCCAGGTAATTTTTTGGTGGCTCCCTGTTTATTCAGTATACCACCCCACCCCTTTTCCACTTCTGAAACTGTCATTGAATGTTGCAGATGTTTAGTGGTGTATTAGAAGGAACTATGCCAAAGGAAAAAAGGAAATCTTCCCACTTCCCAATATCTATTATATATTTGGTCCTTATTTACACTTTTGGTTTCTCACATCAGTGGAATGATGCAGTATTTACATGTGTGTCTAAGTTATTTCCCTTAAGAGTACGGTTTCAAAGTGCATCCATTTTAATTTCTTTTTCTTTTTCTTTTTTTTTTTTTGCGGTACTGGGGATCGAACTCAGGACCCTGCGCTTGCTAGGCAAGCGCTTATTCCACTGAGCTATATCCCCAGCCCAAGTGCATCCATTTTAGCCAGATGTGTTGAGCATATTCTTCTTCATAGTAGAGTAATACTCCATTGAATTAAAAACAATTTGTACCTGTTCATCAGTTGATGGGCATTTGAACTGCTTTTAAGATTTAGTCATTACAAATTGTCCATCCTTTTTATTATATTATTTCATTTTTTTGAGACAGAATCTCACTGTGTAGTCCAGGGTGGCCTTGAACTCACTGTGTAGCCCAGGGTGGCCTCCAACTCATGGCAGTCTTCCTGCCTTAGCCTCCCAAGTGCTGAAATTACAGGTGCGTGCCACCATACCCAACCTGGCTTAATTTCTTGATGATAACCATGGTTTCTGGAGTAAGATGGACTCTGTAGTGTTTTAATAGGCATTTTCCTAATCACCAGCAATATGTAATGTTTTTTCATGTATTTATTGGCCATGTTTACTTTCTTTGAGAATTCAGTTTCTCATTTTTTGATTTCTCATATTTTGAGGGATTTAATTATTTTTTTTAACTTATTTTATTTTTTATTTTTCTGTCTTTTTGAGACAGGGTCTCACCACATAGTTCAGGCTGGGCTTGAGCTCACTTTGTAGCCTTGGCTGGTCTCCAACTCACAACGATCCTCCTGCCTCAGCCTCCCGAGTGCTGGGCTTACAGGGGTGCGCCTCCACACCTGGTTTTATTTTTTCTTTCTTTATAAATTGTAGGTATTATTCCTGTAAGGAATGGCTGACAATTTTTTTCCCCATTCTGTAGGTTGTCTGTTCATTCTGTTGGTTTTTTCCTTTGCTATGTAGAAGCTTTGTAATTTGATAAGATCTCATTTGTTGATTCTTGGTACTATTTCTTGTCCATTAAGGTTCTATTCAGAAAGTTCTTGCCTCCACCTATGTCTTCAAGAGTTTGAGCTATTTTTTTTATCTTACAGCAGCTTTTTGTTTAACATTTAGATTTTGATCCATTTTGGTTTTATTTTTGAGACAGTCTCACTGTGTAGGTGAGGCCGATCCTGAACTCACTATGTAGCCAAAGCTGATCTCAAACTCATGGCAGTTCTCCTGCCTCAGCCTCATGCACCACCATGCTCAGCTATTTTGCTTTTATTTCAGTAGAATATATGGGTTGGGGTTTGATATTATGCAAATAGATAACTAATTTTCCCAGGACCATTTATTAAACATACACTTCCAGTGTAGTTTTTGGCCCCTTTGTCCAAGATAAAATAGCTGACTCTGCCTGGAGTTGTTTCTGCATCCTGCATTCTGTTCCATTGATCTACGTGTCTGTTTTTGTGTAAAATTTCATGTTGTTTTTATCACTGTAGGTTATTTGTAATATAACTTCAAATCCAGGATTGTGATGCCTTCTGCTTTGCTCTTTTTTTTTTTTTTTTTTTTTGTATTTTTGAGACAGGGTCTCACTATACAGTTCAGGCTGGGTTTAAGCTCACTTTGTAGCCCAGGCTGGTCTCAAACTCACAACAATCTTCCTGCCTCAGCCTCCCAAGTGCTGGGATTATAGGCCTGTGCCACTACACCTACACCTGCTTTTGCTTTTTATTTATTTATTTATTTATTTAGCGGTACTGGGGATCGAACTCAGGACCCTGCGCTTGCTAGGCAAGCGCTTACTCCACTGAGCTATATCCCCAGCCCATGCTTTTGCTTTTTGATTGAGAGCATGCACTGTATTTTTATCACACTTCATACATCGAGTTTCCATCTCACCTCAGTCAGAATGGCTATCATCAAGAACACACAAAAAAGCTGGGTGTGGTGAAAAGCCCCTTTAATCCCAGGACTTGAGAGGCTGAAGCTTCAAACTCATTACCAGCCTGGGCTACATAGTGAGATCAAGGTCGGCCTGAAGTACATAACAAGATCCTGCCCCATCTATCTATCGTCTGTCTATCTATTGTCTCTCTCCTTATATATCAAATGCTGACAAAATGCATGGGCGAGGGGCCACTGACAACCCTACTGGTGGGAATGTAAATTAGTACTTTCACCGTGGAAGTTAGAAGGGAGGTTTATTAAGAAACTAACATTAGGAGTGGTGCAGTGTTACAGGACGCCTGTAATTCCAGCAGCTGAGACAAAAAGGCACGTGGCAAGTTTGTGTCTTGCCTAGACAACTTAATGAGATCCTTTCACAAAATTAAAAAAGGTTGCAGATGTAGCTCAGTGAAGAGCCTTGGGGTTCAATCCCCAGTTCCAAAAAAGATAGTAAAACCTCCTCAGAACCTGAAAATAAGCCAGGCGTTGTGGCTCACTCCTGTAATCCCAGCACTTGGGAGGATGAGGCAGGAAGATCATTGTGAGTTCGAGGCCAGCCTGGGCTACAAAGTGAGCTGAAGGCCAGCCTGAACTGCATAGCAAGACTCTGTCTCAGAAACAAAAAACAAAAAACCCTAAAAATAGAACTACTATATGATTCATCTATGTTACTTCACATATAAATAAAAAAGCCAGCATACAATGGGGATACAGAATAACCATGTTTATTGCAGCAAAATTCACAATAGCCAACATATGGAAACAGTTTAAGTTCCTATCAGCAGATAAATGAATAAACACAGTGTGGTTTGTGGACACAATGGAGATTTATTTAGCCATAAAGTATGATTTTTTTTTCTTTTTTTTTTTTTGTCTTTTTGCAACAGGGTCTCGCTATGCAGTTCAGGCTGGCCTTGAGCTCACTTTGTAGCCCAGGCTGGCCTCAAACTCGTAACAATCCTCCAGCCTCAGCCTCCCAAGTGCTGGGGTTACAGGCATGTGCCACCACGCCTGGTTTGGCCATAGAGTATGAAATTTTGGCATGTGCAGGAAAATAGATGGAACTGGAGATCATGTTCCATGAAATAAGCCAGACTCAAAAAGAAAGTATTGGATGTTTTCCCTAATATTTGGAATCTTGGGGGGAGGAAAGCATGAAAGTAGAGGTGAGACTAATATTAATCCAAAAGGGAATAAGGAGTAGTTTATGTGAGGGTAATGGGGAGGGAATAATTAAAACATATTATGCACTTGTATGAAAATATCACATTGAAACTCAGTATTTTGCAAAATTAATAGGCACCAACATTTTTTTGTGTTTTTGAGACAGGGCTTCACTATGCAGTTCAGGCTGGAGTTGAACTCCCTTTGTAGCCCAGGTTGGCCTCAAACTCAGAGCAGTTCTCCTGTGTCAGCCTCCCAAGTGCAGGGATTATAGGTGTGCACCATGCCTGGCCATGAATGCATTTTTAAAAGATGTTTGACAAGTGAGTTTAAAATTTGTACATTTCTGTTGGAAACGTAAAATGGTGAAGGTGCTATAAAAAAATTGATTCCTTAAAAAAATATCAAATTACCATATGATGCAGCCATGTAGGTTCATAAGAAATGGTTTCATAAATTTTCCATGTAAACTATGTCTTAAAGCTTTGGGTATAAATATTAATAGACTCCAATAATCAGTATACAAATATCTTTACAGCCTGTTTACACTACCTGTATTGGGAGTTGTCTTAGAAAATATACTTGGGAGACTTCGGGAAGATGGTGACCGGGTAGGCAGCAGAGAGGGAACCTCTGGGAGGATTGCCACCCAGACAATGGAATATAGCAATATGAGGACAGAAAGGAGAGAGGTGTGTACCCTGAACCCAAGAAGGATCTGAAATGGGAACTGAAGCCCCAGGAAAGACCAAGCAGAACCTCTCCTGGAGGAAAGGATCGGAGGGCCGCTGCGGCACAGTCGGAGGGAGAAGAGACGGAGAAGGAGGAAGCCACTGCTTGAAACACACTCTTGGCCCAAGCCCTCGTTCCAGCAATTGCAGCTTCAGCTTCGGAGCCCCACGCTCATGGAAGCCTCCCGACTCGGCCAGGGGAGAGCAGAGTTCCGAGAGCTGGTCCAGGGCCGGAGAGGGGAGGGCGCAGCCAGGAAAAGAGGAAGTGGCGGTTGGGGGAGCAGTTGCCGAACCCAGTGTGAGGATGCGAAGTTACAACAGCCACTGGGGCAGAGTCCCCACCCTGCGGCAACCTTCCTAATCAGCGCCTGGAGAGAATCAATGCAACCAGTACACAGCCCACCACGCCCGGCTCTGCACCTGCCTCGAGGCGGTGGTCCTGGGCCTCTCTGCTGGGTGAGCGGCTACCAGTGGAGAGCAGCAGGGAACCTCAGCGGTGAGCCGCGGTGGCTCCCAGGGATCCGACCAAGGAGTGGATGCAGCACAGCAACGGGAGGGAGATACAGATGGAGGTGGATGGCGTGGCTCCACGCCCTTCTCACTCCAACATCAGGCAGGAAGCACGAGCTGGGTTGCCAGGACTCAGCTCCCACCCTGAACTCTCTCTGGGAGCACCTTGAGTCTCAGCAGCTTGAGCAAGCACCGCCTGTTCCTGGCAACAATGGGACAAACCCACGGACTTCAGGACTCACCCTGAACTATTAATGTGAGCACCAAGAGGGTCTCCTTACAGCCTGCACATGTGGACCTTGCGTGAACCCATAGCAACAAATTGGATGAGGAACAGCAGACCGGGAGTCTGAAAAACAACAACATACTCTATACAGCAGACCCGAGAAAATCCTCCAACTCTATTCTAGAACTAATCTTTAAACTCAAATCATACCCTGAACTAACACAGTGAGAATGGGTCAGGGAGATTTCAAGCCCTTATACCAAGCATCGTAAGTTCGTCCAATGCCCAGCTGCAAGGGGTGGGGAACAGTAATACTGGAGATCAGGAGGAGGTGGGAGGAGAAGAAAGGGCCTCTGGCATCAAGGCAATGGGACAGAGCCAAACGGGTCACCAAGGGCGCCCCGATGGAGGCGCATGCCCCGCGGCTGCTCCACTGAGGGCCCCGCTCAGGGCACCTCATGGACTGGACCCGCCCCCACCCATAGCATGACGACAGGGTGGAGCCGGGCGGTCCGCTGTGAGCATATGTGCTTTCCCACCTCCAACCATGGCAGTTTGTATACACCCATGTATGTTATAGTATAGTCTGAGGCAGCTATATCTCTTCCCAAGGCAAGAGTCCAAGGATATAGATAAACCCAGGAGTACAGTTATTATCACAGGGAAGATGACTGATTGAGTGGTAGGG